>APFE030599451.1:45886-57237 GCA_000404065.3 Pinus taeda
TGTATGAGCATACTTTTGTGTAGAGGAAGATGCTACTAGAAAATCAGCTGCGGTCATACCAAAAACAGAAGGGAGAACAGATCGACACCTTCCTTGGTCGATTGAAGGAGATCCGGGATCAGCTGACTTCCATAAGGGCCATGCCGGATCAAGAATTGATGGTGAGGACAGCCCTGAACGTAGTCTCAGAAGACTGGGAGGTGTTTGTCTAGAGCATATTGGGCAGGTCAACCCTTCCATATTGGGAGGAACTGTGGACGACTCTTCGCCAAGAAAAGATCAGAAGGTTGACCAAGGCGGAAAGCAGTGGCAAGGGGGTCAAAATCAAGAAGGACGAAGAGGAGGATGTTGCCCTAGCATCTGAGGGAAAGCAGGGGAAAGAAAGAAGAAGGACCTCTCCAAGGTCAAATGCTTCCACTGTGGGGAACTGGGTCATTATGCGAGCCAGTGTCCCAGGAAGAAGACCAAGGGAGAGGCTTCTGAGACCAAGGCTACGCTAGCAAGGGCGGAGAAATAAGTGGAGACAGATGATGATTGTGCCATGAGTGCTCACACGCCACTTGAGAGGAAGTGGGAAGACATCGAACTGTAGTCAGATGGACTACAGGCGATGAGGGGCAGGATCCTCGAGGTACCCAGCCTCTTGGATTATACCTTGCTACGAGAGCCTCAAAGAGGAGTAGCAATACTGGCAGATGTTAGTAGAGACGGATGTGGATGCAGTGACAGAGGGAGCTACAGTGCAAGATTCCTAGGACAACGTGAGGCAGTAATGCGAGATGCATGGAGTTGTTGCAGCAGCGCAGAGGTTAGAGAAGGGGCACTTGTCAGCAATAGAGGGAGTTTTAGCATCATGGGTGTATCTAGCCTGACAAAGATGTCGGAGTTGGGAGATCAATTACTTACTTCTTAGTAATTGAGTTGCAGTGCAGTAGTTAGTAGTGGCAGTGCTATGGGCAACACGATGCAGCATGATGAGAGGGGCTATCATACAGATGCAGCAGTGGCAGTGGCAGGGCCATGGGAAGAATTACATGATGCATCAGTGATGTTGGGCAGCAAGCCTAGCATTAGCACTAGGACCGATGCCGAATGATCAGGGTGATGCTCAATGAAGAGTATTACTAGAGCATAGTCCTCGCTAAGAGGGAGTGTTGATTTGGGGTAGCATCGGATTTGCTCTAGCCATGAAAATTGGTGGAGAGGCTAAAGCACATGAGATCTCCAATACCCATAAATGGTTTGGGCAGATTCTAAACATTTTGGGAGATATTAAAATAATTAATATTTCTAATGGAGTCCCTAAGTCTAAACTTAGGGAAAATAAAATATTAATGTGAATTAATATAAACTATGTTAGAAGGGTCCAAAAGTCATGTATCAAGCCAGAGTTAATCTTAGACGTTGATTAGGGATTTAATCTGTTGAGTTGTCAATGAGAAAAGTATAAGAGGAGGCTTGAGGGTCACTTGGAGAACACACCAAGTTGATCAAGAATTCGATTTTCTGGGGTAGGGCTTGTTGAGGAAATCGAAGGAGTGATCAGAGTTACAGCTGAGGGGCAATGAATAAAGAAGCAGAGAGGCAGAGAGGGTACCGGGAGCATCAGTGCAAAATCCGGGAGAGAGGGACATAGAGCTAGATAGAGGTCACACAGAGCTAGTCAGAGCCCACGCAGAGGCAGCCGGGAGCTGTGCAAGGCCAGCGTGGGTGACACAGAGGCTCTAGAGGCTGACGCAGTGCCTCCAGAGGCTGACGTAGGGCGAGTTGGGGTGACGCTGGGTGAGAGAGGCTGACGCAATCCCTAGAGGTAGACGCTAGAGATTTCGTGGGGCAGATTGGAGCTGAAAGCTCTGGGATTGTATATCTAGGGTTTTTAGCTGGAATATCTGTCTCCGACTGAGAGGTAATACTACAGAGATCATTCTCTGTTGGGTGAGTCGGTTTGTCACCCAGATTGTATTCTAAATTGCTTAATAATAAAACCCTCACATACTTGCACCGGTTTTCCCGCATTGGGTTTTTCCGGGGACATTGGTCCAAAAAGAATGGTGTCACTTGTGTGCTTGTTTTTCCTTTAGTTGATGATCTGTAATGTGTTCAGCATGTACTTGTATTTATTTTCAATATTTACATGGTAAATAACTTGTTAATTAAACAGTACAAGTAGGCAGAAATAAATCAGAAAGTACATGAAGGATTTCTAACAGTTAGACTTAGAAATTCCAACAGTTGATGCATTTAGATTCCAGAGTGACGGTTGCAGACTAGTAGCAGTCAGGTATTGAGGAGCGCAAAGCAATGTTGACAACAGAGCAAAAGGCTCAGTAGTAGAGTCAGCAGCAACATAGATTCCTTAGTGGAGAGTGTAGAGGCTAGTAGCAGTGAGATCCTTAGGAGATAGATGCAGCACAGAGACAATTGATTCAGTAGTTGTAGTAGCATCAACAACATATGAGAGGGAGCTGCAGTGTAGATTCAGAGTTGGAAGCAGTATAGCAGTGTCAGTATCATGACAGATCCAATGTCAGAGTTGCGCAGTGGTTGGTGGGCAGTGGAAAGCAGTCACAATGGCCAGACATCAGCAACTGTTAAAATTGGAAACTAGGGCCAAACTCCATGTGGGTCATCTTATTTATCGCAGCTGATATTTTTCTTAGATCCCTCTCCTCGAGAGGTGTAGGATTGATCTAAAGATCATCCAATTCCAATAAGTATTCATGGAGTTATGAATTTATTTGCATTATAAGACAATTCGTCAAGGTCGGCCAGCAACCAAATAAACCCCCCATGTGCTTAACGTTTTAGTATAAATAGAGGTGGCCTTCAAGTCATTTGAAAACACTTGGGATCTCTTGCTCTCTCTACTTTTCTTTGGGTTTTAGTAGGAGGATAGATCCTAAGGAATAACGTTGCCCTGATCCAGAGGGCAGAAAGCTGAAACTGTCGGAAAAGCCAGAAAATCCGAAACTGCTAGAAAATCCGGAACTGCCGGAAAAGCCGAAAAAGTCGAAATTGCCAGAAAAACCAAAAAAGCCGGAAAAGCCAGAAAAGCCGAAACTGTCGGGATTGTCGGGACTACCGGGAACAAATGACACTGCCAAAATTGCTGGGAACAGCCGGAACTGTCGAAACAACAGGGGCATTTGCCTTCGAAGGAAAGCAGCATGCAAGGGACAGCTAACTAACATTTGGACAGTTGTATGGTACTTAGCAGCAAATACACCAAGCATGCAATGTTACAGCTAGCATGCAAGGGGCAACTAGCATGCAACAACAAGCATGCTAAGGACAACAAGCATGCTAGGGACAACAAGCAAGCAAGGGACAACAAGCAAGCAAGGTGCAGCCAACACATAGGTCAGGATGGCAGCATGGTGTAGCAATGGCACATAATGCAATACAATGATGGGTACAATCATAATTAATGAAGCGTGATGAGATGTAGCATAGTGATGATGGTTGCAACATGGTGCAGCGCGGTGAGGTGCAACATGATGATGAAATGCAACACAACGATAGGTGAAGGAGTCACCTTGGAGAATTAGTTGAAGCAGCATGTCTTCAACTAATCTCATGTATCATCTTCATAGAGATGATCTATGCTCTTATCTAGATAAGTCAAAGTGTTGACTTCTGTTGTAAACGTACTCTCTCTCTTTGTTGAACTATTGAAGAACATATAAGAAGAATTGATCAAGGGATTCCCCACATTGGGGTTTGTCCCTAGCTAGTGCCACATCTTGTGTCCTCTTGTCTTGGTTTGTCTTTTATGATTTATGTTTATGTTCTATCTGCAGTTTACTTTAATGTTGATGTGATTGCTAATCTATAAAAGATATGGAACTAATTGTGAAAATTGAAATAAATTGCTCTAAGCGTAGAACATACCTAAAATTAACATGGTATCAGAGTTGAGGTGAAGACAAAGCCCAAGCAAGAGTGAAAGAGCAATCATCGAAGACAGTTGGAAAAGGACAAAAGGATCAATGGATTCATCATTCCTCTTCAAATTCACCAAGGGTGAAGTCAAAGCAGAGAATATTATCAGAATGGCACAGCGAAATATGGCCTACCTAAACATCACTTCATTGGAAGACTGGATCTCAAGGTGGAAGGAAACGCAAATAACTGGTTCAGCCATTATGCTAAGGAGTGTCTGAATGGCAGGGACAAATCACTTGATGATGATAACAATCATTCCAGGGACATCTTCAATGACCAAAGGAATGACAGGTAATGCATGTCATCAAGGAAATGGCCGACTCTTCATAGAAAGCAAGGAGCCCTAGGTATGAAGAATCAAATGTTGTTTCTGATAAGATAAAGAAACGTTATCTTGTATTGGCCCTCTCCTTCAGATTCTTTGAGAATCTAGCTTATAGATTGTAGTGCTTCAAGGCACTTCATCCGATAGATGGGTGCACTCTCTAATTTGGTAGAGATGGAAACAATCGTGGGATTATACTTCGAGCCGATGCCACCTATCCCGGAAAGGTTGTAGGGAATGTTAATTCTCAATTGAATAAGGGTAACTCGATTCATTTACAAAATCTCTTTTATGTATATGATCGCAAGAAGAACCTGGTGTCCATCTCAGAAATGGAAGTCAAAGGTTTCAGGGTGGCATTCATCAATGGAAAGGTACATGTTAAAATATATAATTTTCAAAGATGCTTTTTCTCATGGGTTCAGGGTTGGCAATTTGTATCAAGTTGTAGGATGGTCCATTGGGGATCATGTCAATTGACATATTGCATGTATAACACCGGAGGTCTACCTATGGGGCCCTAGTGAGTCAAATGGTGATAGGGATGTTTGAATTCAAGTAAAGCATGAAGGTACATGTCTGAGATGTACCGAAGGAAAATCTTATAAGGGGACCATTCCCCTCATGCAGCAGGTCCACAGGTTTGGAACAACCCAAGGAGTTTGAGATTCACGATCGGGAATCTCATGTATACAGGTGGAAGAAAGCCCTCTATGGCTTGAAGCAAAACACCCCGAGCATAGTATGAGAGGATTGATAGATGTCTGATGAAGCTGAGATTCACTAAGAGTGAAGTCGATCCAAACCATTTTTTGAAGGTTGCGGATGATATACCTCTCCTAACAGCACCTTATGAGGACGACCTATTTCTGACAGGTGCAGACCCTCTCATTTGCAAAAGTAAGAGGGAGTTGGATGCCAGATGTGGAATGATAAATTGCAACCCTGTGACTACCTCGAGGATCTTAACTTTAAGAAGTTATATGGTAGTGATGTCAGACCAGATTTGGGAAATGCCTTTGAGTTTCATAAACTCATTCGCGTCTGGTACCAGCACCTTATGAGGACGACCTATTTCTGACAGGTGCAGACCCTCTCATTTGCAGAAGTAAGAGGGAGTTGGATTCCAGATGTGGAATAATAAACTGCAAGCCTATGACTACCTCGAGGATCTTAACTTTCAGAAGTTATATGGTAGTGATGTCAGACCAGATTTGGGAAATGCCTCTGAGTTTCATAAACTCATTCGCATTGATGTTCTCGGTGAACTTCCGTCCGGATATATGTTTTGAAGTTAGCATGGTGAGCTCATATTTGGTTGAGCCTCACTGAATTGGTGCCAAGAATCTTCTGAGATATCTTCGCGGCGCAATCTCTCATGGATTGAGATACACTACTGGAAATATGAAACTGCATGATTATTCGAATTTTGACTGGGTAGGTAGTGTGGAGGATCACTAGAGCACTTCTCAGTGTTGGTTCTCTTTGGATTCTGCTTTGATATCATGGATGAGCAGGAAGCAGAAGTCGGTTGCTATAAGCACTGCCGAGACCGAATACACAGCTACGAGTATGATCTCGTGTGAAGCTGCATGGTTGCAAAAGCTCTTAAGTGAGTTGTTTGTACACATGATGAATACCATTGTGATTCTTCGTGACAAACAGAGGGGGGATTCGATTATTGAGGAATCCTGTATTCGATGATTGCTCCAGCAGATAAACATCAGATACTGCCTTATCTGCAATATGGTAATTCGAGGAGTGAGGAGGCTCCATCACATTGAGACTGATCTACAGGTTGCAGACATTTTGTCAAAGCCCTGGGGAAAGGTCAAATATGTGACTTTCCCGAATGACTTGGAGTCGTTGAGAGACCTTCTTATAAGGGTCCTGGATGTTGCATGCATTGAGCTCTGGGAGCTTTGGGGGGCTTGGGGTACTTACTAGAGCAACATACGACCACAGAGCGACTCACCCTCCCCTAGTGTTGCGCTATGAACAGGATGATTAGTTCTTCTATGGGACAAGATGATTAGTTCTCCCGTGGCAACTGTGGAACAGGATGATTATTTCTCCTGTGGCAACTATGGAACATGATGATTACTTCTCCTGTGGGCCAGGATGATTTGTTCTCCGTGGCGACTATGGAACATGATGATTAGTTCTCCTGTGGGCCAGGATGATTTGTTCTCCATGGCGACTGTGGAACAAGATGATTAGTTCTCCTGTGGGCCAAGATGTTTAGTTCTCCGTGGCATCCACTGACAGGATGATTCGTTCTCCTGTGGATAGGATGATTAGTTCTCCTATCGAGGCATCCTACCCATGGAGTGTGGGTCTCATGGGAAGTACCTCTCATCTGATCAATGAGCAGGGAAATGAGGATAGGGACCATAGTAGTACTATCGATGGACGCATCGCTGTATCTACAGTACTCCCTATGCCAGGATGACCTCCATTGATCTAGGATCAATGAAACTAATCTGGGATCAATATGAGTGGTTTGAGACACTCTTGTGACATTGATCTAAGATCAATGAAACTAATCTAGGATCAGTATGAGTGGTTTGAGACACTCTTGTGACATTGATCTGGGATCAATGAAACTAATCTGGGATCAGTATGAGTGGTTTAAAACACTCTCTTGTGACATTGATCTGTGATCAATGAAACTGATCTGGGATCAGTATGAGTGGTTTGAGACACTCTCTTGTGACATTGATCTGGGATCAATGAAACTGATCTGAGATCAGTATGAGTGGTTTGAGATACTCTTTTGTGACATTGATCTGGAATCAATGTGAGTGGTTTGAGACACTCTCTTGTGATATTGATCTGCGATCGATAAAATTGACTTCAGGTCAATAAGAATGATGTGACACACTCTCTTTAGATGAAACTGACTTTGGGTCAGTAGAGAATGGTATGAGACATTCTCGATCAATTCTTCTTCTTCATGGTTTAGCAAAGCAGAGCTCAGCAGATCAAAGCAGAGCAGAGCAAAGCAGTGCAGGGCACTAATGGCAGGGATAGTACAGTCAGACATATGGATCAACGATGGAGTTCTCCCTAGTTGAGAGGGAATGTTAAAATTGGCAACAAGGGCCAAACTCCATGTGAGTCATCTTATTTATGGCAACTGATATTTTTCTTGGATCCCTATCATCGAGAGGTGTAGGACTGATCTAAAGATCATCCGATTCCGATAAGTATTCATGGAGTTATGAATTTATTTGCATTATAAGACAATTCGTCAAGGTCGGCAAGCAACCAAATAAACCCCACATGTGCTCAACGTTTTAGTATAAATAGAGGTGGCCTTCAATTCATTTCAACACACTTGGGATCTCTTCCTCTCTCTACTTGTCTTTGGGTTTTAGTAGGAGGAGAGATCCTAAGGAATAACATTACCCTAATCCAGAGGGCCGAAAGCCGGAACTGTCGGAAAAGCCGGAAAAGTTGGAACTACAGGAAAATTCGAAACTACTGGAAAAGACGGAACTACCGAAAAAGTCGGAAAAGCCGGAACTGCCGGAAAAGCCGGAACTGCCGGAAAAGCCGGAACTGCCGGGAACAACCGGAACTTTCGGAATTGCCGAGAACAGCCGGAACTGCAGAACTGTCGGGAACTGCCGAAACAGCGAGAGCGTTTGTCTCCGAAGGAGAGTAGCATGCAAGGGACAACTAACTAACATTGGGACAGTTGTATGGTACTTAGCAGCAAATACACCAAGCATGCAATGTTACAACTAGCATGCAAGGGACAACTAGCATGCAACAACAAGCATGCTAAGGACAACAATTAAGCAAGGGACAACAAGCAAGCAAGGTGCAGCCAACACATAGGTTAGGATGGAAACATGGTGCAGCAATGGCACATAATGTAGTATAGTGATGGTTACAGTCATGATTAATGAAGCGTGATGAGATGTAGCATAGTGATGATGGGTGCAGCATGGTGCAATGCGGTGAGGTGCAGCATGTTGACGAAATGCAGCACAACGATAGGTGAAGGAGTCACCTGGGAGAATTAGTTGAAGCAACATGTCTTCAATTGATCTCATGTATCATCTTCTTAGAGATGATCTATGCTCTTATCTAGATAAGTCGAAGTGTTGACTTCTGTTGTAAACATACTATCTCTCTCTCTATGCTGAACTATTGAAAAACATATAAGAAGAATTGATCAAAGGTTTCCCCACATTGGGGTTTGTCCCTGGCTAGCACCATATCTTGTGTCCTCTTGTCTTGGCTTGTCTTCTGTGATTTATGTTTATGTTCTATCTGCAGTTTACTTTAATGTTGATGTGATTGCTAATATGGAAAAGATATGGAGCTAACTGTGAAAATTGAAATAAATTGCTCTAAGCATAGAACATACCTAAAATTAACAGCAACGTACCAAGGGTAATACAAAGACAGGGTGTTGTAGCAAATATGCAGCACTAGAACACCTTCCTCGCTAAGAGGGAGTGTTATTTTTGGTAGAATGGGAAGTGACCTAGTCTCAAAACTTTGTGGAGAGGCTAAAACACAAGAGTTCTTCATAACCCAGAAATCATTTCTAGAAATTCCACCTAGAAATGTCTCAATTAGATTATTAGCCTACTTTTTAAATATTTCCTAAGTCTAAACTTAGGAAATCTGGTTATTTAATCAAAATTAACTGAGAAAGGTGTGAATTATCTAGAAATTGTTACGAACATAAATTGTATAAAATAAACATAAACATAAACAAATATAAATAAACGTAAATACTAAATAATCAAGTAATATTTATGTTAAGTAGTCATTAGTTACGTGAAAAGGCATGTCTTTTAGACATGCCCAGTCACAAAATGACACTTGCTTAGAATTAACTATTGTGATTATATTAACTCTTGTGTATTTTTACATTCAAGCCAACAAGCTATAAGTTTTGTTGCTTCAGTGGTATCAGACCCATGCTGCACAATATAACCATGCGAGTCTTTGAACGTTGTTTGCCACACAATATGCCATTACGTTCACGTCTTGAATTCATGGAGAATTTTAGTCAAATTAAAGAAGCATTTCAGCGTTTAGAAAAATCATTTGCAAAAGTTAAACGAGATCGATAACAACATTAAAGAAACAAAAAAGATCAAGACGATGATCCAGATGAAGTTGATGTTGAAAGTGAAGGAGAAGGGGAGCACTCTAATTCCAATCAATTTAAAATGACCATTTAACGACCAAAAGTTGTATACACATTGGAAATATTTACAATACTTCGTAGAAAAATACATCCATTGTAGGATAGTAAATGTAAATTGTATATTCTATAAAGAATTGATGTAGGATGATACAAATGAGAATGAGGGTCTTGTGTATATAGCAAGGTAAGTACCCATTCACTAACGATTATGTCCTTAGGGACATACCTTTTCATTAATTGCTAACTAATTAATCATTAATCTTATTTGTTGTTTTTTACATTATTTGCATTTATTTTTATATAAATTTAGTTTGTTACATTGCCTTCCCCTTCAAAAATATTTGTCCTCAAAGCTTACTGATGAAGGATCGGTTCTCTTTTGTTGATCGACATATCTTTTTGTTTCTAAGCTTTCATCTTTGTTGATACAAGACAATATGATTTTCTGAGCAATAGACAAAATTGTCATACTGAAAACGGATTAGACCATCCTAGATTAATCTTCTGGGAAATCTTCTAACCCTTGGAGCTGTGTGGTGAATAGTTATCGTATGACTAGACTGAGTTTATTTCAGTATTCTTTGGAACATAAGTTTGTTTATGTTCTGAGTGATATATATTTCTAAATTTATTAAGGCATCTACTCTTGTGATTCAGATGTAGATAAGGATTTTTTCTTGTTTGAACTTCCTTAAACATTCTTATGGCAGTTACCTGATTTCCATCAAGCATGGTTGTTGTTGACTTAACTACTGAATCCTTATTTGGAGTGTCCTCTGTTTGAACAACAACCTCTGAGTATGTTTTTAATTCGATATGGTTTGGATTTTCCTCAACTGCGATATTAGTGGTATTTATGTTTGTTTCTTCAGTTTGGACTGCTACATCTGGAGATTTTGATGCTTCCTTTGCGACAAGTTCTTTGAACCTATTTGTCAATGAAGCATCAAAACTGATAGCTTGTTGACTTTAAATGATAAATACACAAAAGGTATTTTGCAATAATAATATAATATATATAAAAATATACAAGTGATGATGACAGTTCAAAGAGGACCTGCATTTATACCTAGGCAGGCGTCCTTTCAAGACTAGACATGTCTTTTAGACATGTATTTTCATTTAACTTAATGACTATTTAACATAAGCAATATTTGATTATTTAATATTTACATTTTTTTTTTTGTCAGGCCAAGAGGTAAATCCTCAAATGTAATTGTATTATTCATTCAAGTTGTTCATTATTATATACAAGAGGGAGTGATTGTTCAATTCATCTCCTGATGACTCTCTATTTTCTCTATTATTTATTTACACTAATTACAGTTGTTCACTAAATCCCTATGATTAGGTGTCAACATTCCCCCCCTTAATCTGAAGGGATGTTGGTGAGTCCAAGCATCGTTCTGAATCATTCAAGCTTTTCTCTTCCAAGCACTTTGGTGAAGATGTCTGCAATTTGCTCATTAGTGGAACAATGGCAGAGATGGATTGTTTTGGCCTCAACATGATGTTGAATCAGATGATATTTAGTATTGATGTGTTTCGTTCGATCATGGAACTTTGGGTTCTTGGCCAACTTTATTGCCAAGGTATTGTCAATCATGAGTGGAGTCGATTGTTCTTGTTTTACCTACAAATCTTCAAGAATTTTTCTGAGCCACACAATTTATTTTGTTGCTTCAGCCACTGCCACATATTCTGCCTTTGTTGTGGAATCTGCTGGAACTGATGTAAAAACTACTTTCTTCAACTGATTGTTAGAACTCTTTTTGTAGCAAACCAATGTCCCTCATAAGGCTTTTGCATAAACCTGGAGAGGATTCCAACAACAAACAAAATGTCTGGTCTGGTAGTAGTTAGGTAGTTGAGACTTCCTACAAGCTGTCTATACTTTGTTGCATC
>APFE030599451.1:57960-82757 GCA_000404065.3 Pinus taeda
AAGCATCACATTGCTTAAGTTTCCTAGGAATTGTAGGCAAACCAGTAACACCATTTTTCTTCAACAAGCGGAGGTTGTCGCAGTTCAAATATCCAAATCTAGCATGCCATAATAAACTTGATGGAAATGTACCTTCATCATAATGAGAATTGTATGAGAAATTTTGTGCACGAGCAGAGGTACCCTACAGCTTGAGAAGCCTTTCTTCTTCTATCCCCGTCATGACAAGTGAGTGGTCTGATGCTTTTCTCACCTCAATCTTGCCATCAAACATATGAATGGAGTGTCCTTGCTGGCGGATGTGGACCAAGGACAATAAGTTTCTCCTTAACTATGGGAGATATAAAACATGATGCAGAAGAAAGTCAGGAAGACAAGGCAATTTAAGCTTGATTATACCAAGCCCTGATGGCTTGAGTTTTGATTTGTCTGCAAAGTATATTTCTCCATCAACATTGTCAGTAAATTCTTAAAAAAAAATCTCTTCTAAAAGTCATGTGGCAAGTTGCTCCTGAATCAAGCAACCAATCATTTTTCCAAGAAGCAAGTGAAGCATTAAATAAGTCTTCATTTACTCCAATATTACAGTGTGCCACAACATAGTGAGCGAATTCAGGTGCTTTACCTTTCTCTTTGTCATTAGTTTTACCTTTGGGCTGGTTTCTTTCCTGCTCAATTTTGTCCCAAGGCAACTTGCATGTGGATGTATCATGTGATCCATCTCTTTTGCAGCGTATGCAATGCAAATCTGACTTTTCTCCTTGAGAGTGTTTGCCCCCCTGCCTCTCTTTGTCATTAGTTTTACCTTTGGGCTGGTTTCTTTCCTGCTCAATTCTGTCCCAAGGCAACTTGCATGTGGATGTATCATGTGATCCATCTTTTTTGCAGCGTATGCAGTGAAAATCTGACTTTTCTCCTTGAGAGTGTCTGCCCCCCTGCCTCTGAAATTTCTTCCTCTTCCTCTTCGACCACCTCTTCCTCTGGAAGAATCTTGAGCAAGATTCTTTTCTCTATGAGCAAGGCACACAGCCTCTTCATAAGACTGAGGAGTTGTCTTCTTCCCAAAAGCTTTCTCTCTTTCAGCAATTTTTTTTACAAGGGAGTCAAAGGTAATATCTTTGAGGTTTCCATTTGCTTGCAATGACTCAAGATAATTTGAGTAAGTGGGATAACGTGCCTTGAGAAAAGCTATCAGAGGAATATCCACTTCAACATTAGTGACTTTGATATCATGCATAATAGATTTTACTTCTGATGCAAGAGCGAGAGGATCATCATTTTGTAATTCAAGAGTGAACAGTTTAATCATGAGTTGAACAACTTCAAGTGTAGAGTGTAAGTCATAGAGTTCCTTCAGTTTTTGTAAGGCTTCGAAAGCATTTGAAAATGGTAAAATATGGCGACTCACCTCTTCATTTACTGATGCTGCAATCAATGCATAAGCCTTGCTATTCTTATTTTCCCAAATGGCGAATTCCTTGTCTAAGGTAGGCTGTTCTGGCTCTTCGTCTCCGTTTCCAACACACACTCCTTTCCACAGCTCATTAAAAATGAGTGTGTTTTATTTTTCGCGACCATTCTGAGAACCACTCCTACAATAGATATCAATGAATGCATTTTAAAAACGGTGTACTGTAAAAAAATATACTTCTGCTGCCAATACTCTATAAGAAATTGCACTTCTGGTTTAAAAAATTAATATACATAACAAAGGTATATATATAAGAAGGAGGGGTTATGTGGCGGAGGCGCAATGCGATATTAAAAAAAATTGTGATATTG
This sequence comes from Pinus taeda, assembly GCA_000404065.3. Lineage (NCBI taxonomy): Eukaryota > Viridiplantae > Streptophyta > Pinopsida > Pinales > Pinaceae > Pinus > Pinus taeda. The sequence goes on from APFE030599451.1 coordinate 59,743, forward strand.
GGCATTCACTAGAAGTTGGAGAAATATGGAGGAAAATGAGATCTAAATGAGATTGCAATTTTTTTTTATTTTTTATTTTTACATGACAGCCAACTATTCCTTGACATTCTCCCTATCGATTACCAATTCTCTGCTTGCAAACAATTCGGCGGCCCTGGCTTAAGATACAAATGTTGTCTCGATGAATGTAACTACAACCTCCAAGACTACTACACAAGGGCTCCAACTGTGGTTAATGCACCTCGCGTACTAGAGCAACTCTTTCAACCAGCGTTTGATGTAAGGGACTAGGTCTTTCAACCAATGTATTGATGTGAGGGAGCAACTTTTTTTTTAACCAGCGTATTGATGCAAGGGAGCAGCTCTTTCAAGCAGTGTATTGATGTGAGGGTGCAACTATTTCAACCAGCATATTGGAGGCAGCGTGGAGAGGTATGGAGAGCAGCTTTTACAGGCAGCAACGTTTCAAATCTGGATGTTCTACGGTGTTGGGTCACAAGATATTAGCGATGCAACAAGACATTTTTAGGGCAACGGGACTGCCCAACAAAGGCCACACGGTGGGTTATTGGTTTGAAAACAGGGATTCCATAGTCACCAGAATTGGAAAGGAGGCTTGGAAGACAAAGCATGAAATGAGATTGAAACAATTATGTGGATTTGAGACGAATTTCAAGCATTACACCAGATTATTATGCAGAGGGCAGAGAACTGAAGAATATGGCAGACTACAAATTTCTGAAAAATGGAAGCAGGGAGTTACAATGGCAGATTGCAATGCCAAAAATAGAGTTGGCTCTAATACCATGTCAGGCCAGGAGGTAACTCCTCAAATGTAATTGTATTATTCATTCAGGTTGTTCATTATTATATACAAGAGGGAGTCATTGTTCAGTTCATCTCCCGATGACTCTCTATTTTATCTATTATTTATTTACACTAATTACAGTTGTTCACCCAATCCCTATGATTAGGTGTCAACATTTTTATTTATTTTCTATAATTTATATTCGTAACATTGTCTTCCTCTTCGAAAAGCTTTGTCCTCAAAGCTTAATTTCCGACAATTTTCTTCACCTTGCGTTATTCATCTTGGCATAAGTAATTCATCACTAGTACCTTAGCATGTAGAATTCTCCAGTAATGTTGTCTTGAAACTAGGGTTTTTTCTTAATACTGATTTTTTTTTTAATATATATATATTATTTTTATTTTAATACCATATTTTTTTTATTTTTAAACTAGCCCCTTTTGTTTTGCAAATAATTTTTTAATTAATAATATAATATATATATATATATATATATATATATATATATATATATTATTTTTTTAAATAGATAATTTTAATTAATCAAATTAATTAAATTATTTTTATTTGATTTTATAGTTGTGTATCAACGCAAATCACGATTATATTACCATGTTGTATCACAGAACCTGCATATCGAATCCATATCTGCCCCTTGACTCCCAGTCACGATGCTTGACAACGTGGACAAATTTTAATTGTTCATTGGCTTTGGGCAATGAAGGGTTAGACGAAACAAGTTGTTGACTATGTATGCAACTATGTACACACAGAAAGTTGTTGACTGTGTATGCAATTTTGTGTGAACGCCGCGGATGAGGCAATGTCGGGAAAATGGACCAGGGTTGGAGGTTACAAAATGATGCATGGACAGAGTTAAAGCATAGGAACCAAGAATGCGTCCATCTGCTTCAGGTTGTTGAAGTGTTGCTAACAAAAGTAGAACCCGTGAGGTGCAGATAAACAAGTCAGAGAAATGGACCAACCGAGTGCGAGGATTGCACAATCTGTACTTTGCACCCGGAGTCGTCCTCACCAAAAGTAGGCCTGTCGTAGATCCATAGTAATGAACAACTTTAAATTTGTTATTTTCATTCTCCCCAATTGCGGAAAGCAACGGGAATGTCTTCCACGTTCATGTGTCGTAACAATAAGCCGCACAAGGCTTTCAGCAGTGGTCAAAATGGTGAAGAAGAATCCATGGCCTCCTTCTCTTGGGTTGGGTTGAAGAAACTAAAGTGTTCCATTGTTTAGAGATGCAGTTAAACCTTAACAAGTATTCAAGTGATAAGCATGACAATATCTCTCCATGAAAGTCCTCAGGGAAATCATGTTTGAGACCTTCATGATAGGTTTCAAAGGCTTTGTCATATTCTCTCATGAAAAACTGAATAGTAGCTTCCCTTGAATAGCCTTTTTCAAATGATTGATCCAACTCAATACACTTATTTGCATCCTTGATACTGCTATGTTACTGCATACCCTTGCATCATTGGGATTTCTTCTAAGAGCTTCAGTATAGTGCTTTATAGCCTCCGGATACTGCTGTTGCTTAATTCATTTCCTTTCTCTCGCTCTTCATCTACCAACTTTGGATCAAAACCTTCTTGTTGTCCCAATTCTTTCTTTTCTTTCTCAGCTTCATTAAGTTTCTTCAATGTATCTGGATTACGATGTTATGTAAGTGTGTTCTGGAAAGTTTAAATTGTTGGCTCATAGTCCTTGGAACATTTAGCCATCTTAACATATGTAATTCCTTTTCTATTCAAAGCTCGTGCAATCATTTTAAAATCTAAACGAAGCTCCCTCCCTCTTTCAACAACCTTGTCACAGTCTTTAATGCAATCTTCATACTTCCCCATTTCCAAATAGACAGTTGCTTTGTTTATTAAAAAGGAGATACCTTCATCATCCAAATCCATTACTTTCAAATAATGTTGAATAGTAACCTCAAAATCTTCCTTCTTATAAGTTGCATTTCCAAGTTCCTTTTCCTTCTGTGCCTCCGCTTTCCAAGCCGCCTTATTTTTCTAATCATCTGGAATATCCATTGGTTCTGGCTGACCTAAAGGTGGGCGTAATGGAAAGTCCATCTCTAAGGGAGGGCCTACTGGTTTCTCCTTTTTCCTTTGCTCATATTGTTGTTCTTCTTCTGATTCATATTGATCCACTTCATCATGTATTATATCATCCAGATGTAATCCCCTTTGTTCACTTCCTCCCTCCTCTGAAGCAACCCTACCCGCACTTTGCTCTAGACTATGCTGAGCAACATATTCGGGTTGTTCTTCCTCACCAAAATAACCAAAAACATCACGCATATCTATGGTTGAATGAGTTACAAGGTGATCATCACCTTGATCACTTAGTTCTCTAACTTGTTCAATTTCTCTATCCTCATCCTCTAGATTTTTTTGCTCATGAGATCTTTCAGAGACACTTAGACTGATTGCTTTTCTTCTACTGGTTGCCTCTTTTGCATCATTCTCTACTTCCTTTCCTTCACTCTCAACCCTTTGATCACTAATATCTCTTTCTAGTTCGGTATCTGCTCCTTCTCCTTTACTTTCAACACCAACTTCATCTTGATCTTTTTGCATTTCTTCACCGTCACTATCATCTTTCTTATTATGGATTTCTGCATAACTTTTCTTAAAACATGTTATAACTTCTGCACATGATTTTTCTAGAAGCTTAAATGCTTCTTGAATTTTACTAAACTGCTCCATGAATTTAGGATGTGAATGTGATGGCATATTGTGTGGTGAACAACGTTCAAAGACCTGCATGATTATATTATGCAACATGGCTCTGATACCACTGAAGCATCAAAACTGATAGCTTGTTGACTTTAAATGTTAAATACACAAAAGGTATTTTGTAATAATAATTTAATATATGTAAAAATGTACAAGTGATGATGACCGTTACAATGAGGACCTGCATTTATACCTAGGCAGGTGTCCTTTCAAGACTAGACATATCTTTTCATTTAACTTAATGACTATTTAACATAATCAATATTTGATTATTTAATATTTAGATTTTTATTTTTATTTTATTTTCTATAATTTATATTCGTAACAAACCACACTGCAACCATATGAAAATTCCAATGTGCCTGCATAAGGGGAGCACTCTAATTCTAATCAATCTGAAATGACCAAATTGCAATCATCTAAAAATTCCAATTTGCCTGTGAGTAGCTGCAACACTCACACTTCCTATGACGGCTGCAACAATCACACTTCCACAGAGAATAAAAATGAAGAGAAAACCCAGTACCTAACTATGACTCTGAGATGGAGGAGGAGCCCTCACCAAATGAACATGAAGATGAAGCCAACAATAAAGAGTCTATCAAACCAGAAGATGTGCATTGGTTAGACATGCTAGCAAAACTCGAGAAAAGGCTTATAGCTAGAAAAGCGAACTATCAGCCTGTTGACCACTACGTGTCAATGACCCATAGCAGTACACCCCCTTTTTTCGCAAAAGGGATAGCGCTTGATCAACGTGTTCGTGTCGTTCGAGTATCATCATCAGGCTGATCATGTTATATTGTAAACCCTTTCTACATGTGTAAATTGTAAATAATCTCAGCAGATCTGTGTCGTGTATGTAATTGCCTAGGTAAACCTATATTTTTTTTATGACGATCTACATTCCGGAAGGTTTTCTTGTCTCATCGATCCATGGTCAGTAGAGTTTTCCTTCAACCTTTCCCCAAAGATGAAATGGATTTTGTCACCAGAATGTTAGGGGAGTCCTAGTGTTCTAGATCGAGTCTATGTAAAAGTGATTTGGGAATAATCCTAACTATTTGGTTAGGTTATTTTATTACAAATTGCTTGATCTGCTAGATTATATTTGTGTCGCAGAAATGGGTAGTCTGTGAGAGTCTTGTTCAAATGGGTTTTCCCCTTTGAGATGTAAAAAATCATGATGTAAAATGTCTTGAGGATTAGAAAAATAATTTATCTCCTCATAGGTCTTATGTCCTAGATAAATTTAAATTTTCTAGAGGTAAAATTCGTGGATCCTTTAAAAAATTAAATCTTAACTGGTCCAAGGACTAAGGTTAGTTGATTATTTTGCTAAATTTTATGTTTCAGGTCCCTGGGGTTAAGTCAAAGTCAAAGTTTTGAGGAAAGAAATGCAAAATTTTAATTTTTGAATTTATTAAAATGCATTTAATTGAAAAATTCGAAATTTCCTCAGTATTTAAAATTTCGATGGATGAGATTGAAAGAAACATTGATCCTCATCAACGGTCAAGATCACTTTTGACAAGGATCACTCGAACTAGCCGTTGGGAAATTTATCTTTAAATAGGGGGTCAGTTGTCAGTTGAAATCATTCGATCTTGGAGTCGTGTGCTAAGTGAAAGCTCTCTTGTAATCTTTTTTTTATGAGCAATAAACAAAGACTTTGGGGTTAATTTCCGGTGGTGTTACTCTTCGTGGAAATGTTGTAAGACGTGTTATTTTCATGCATAGATTTTTTTTTTCAACCATTGATAATAGCTTTCTAAAGAGTGGTTTAAATACAGGTATCTTGCTTGATCACTGGGGTTTGAATGGTAATTTAATTTCTGGATATAATGGCAGGTATCTCTATTAGATCTGAAATTTATTATCGTTTTCTCGCTCTATGTTAATGGTTGAATTGAGTTGTACAGGGATTCCTGATTTTGAGATCATCGGGCGTTTGGGGAAGTTTCAGTTGGACCAACCAACTCCTGATTAGCATTTTCTGAAGAGCCCAACTTGATTTAATCCCAGGCTTATAATAAGAAATTTCATTGTTGATGCATGAATGGTTTTTGGCGAAGCACCTCCCTTTAAATTTCAAATTTCAATTTTTTTTTGTGCTAAATTGATAAATTTGGCTTTTAAGAGCCTCAAATTATCAGATCTGGGAGTGGAGTTGGACTCAAACTCGCCAGATCTGGTAGATCTGCCACTCCTATGCATAGATCTGTAATTTATTTTCTTAGGGTTTCAATTTTTTTTGGTATATCGGGATTTTGGGTGTTTGTTTTCAGGAACAGGTTACAGATCTGAAGGTGAAGTTTTATTTTGAAGCCAGATCTAGGCTCTGGAGGGTAAGATCTGGCCTCAGAACCAGCTCTTGCAGGGGTATTGTTTCTGCGGTCCAAGGATTTTAAAATATTTTAAATTTGAAAGCAGTTTCACAAGGATTTCAATTAATAAATTTGAAGCAAAACATAGCATCTTAATTTGGAAATTTCTGGGTTTTATTGGGCTGTCCTCCTGAGGCTTTTTCGAAGTCATTTTGAATTTTTGTTTTCTGCCTGGGGCTTCAATTTTTCTGAAAATTTTCGAAATTTTTTTAGGGCTGGAATCCTCATCGCTCATCTTTTCCACGCTACCCAACCAATGTATTTCTTTAGATCCTACACACTGCCCTTTCCCTTCTGCTGCTCCTTTCTACTTGTGCATAGCTTCCCGTGGCACCCTCATGCAGCCCCATCTTCGCTACCACAACCATATTTCTCCAGCATCACTCTGTCCAAAACTGCAACAAAAGAAACAGAAGCCCTCATCACTGCTATCATGGCTTTCCTCGCTAGCAGCCATCTCTATAGTCATTTTTCCCTCCTTGCTGCTTTTTCTCTAGCCGCAGATATCCACGCTGCCTCATTTCCTGCAAACAAAACCCATCCACGAGCCTCCAGCTTCCTGCGCAGCCTTCTTCGACCTCTGCCCCATCCACGTGTTGCTCCAGTTCCTTACTCAGCTCCATCTTTCTACGGTTTATCTGTTTGCATCACCCTTCGCTCCACGTGCCATCCCTTTCCTCTCTACCTGCGTGTAATCTCCATCGCAAACCTGTCCGCAAGCTTTGCCCATGCGTTTTTTTTTCAAACCCTCAACGCTTTCTCACTCAGTCCTTTCTTTGCTATCCCTCTGCCAGCATTTCCTTTAGCGTGGTACCTCCTCCACCTAAGCTGCTCCACATTTGATTTCCCTCGCCACGTCTCCTTTGCCTTCGTCGAGCCTTTCAACCTGCATATATACAACAAGCAAACATTTCAAAAAAAAAAAATTATGTGTTAGGTAATTCCTCTGTTTCATTCATATTTTAGAGTTAGGGTATGCATATATGTTTTAGTTTAATTAAATTTAAAACTTAGGTTAGGATTTATTTAGTTTCATTTTTTTTTTATCTAAAAACCCTAAAATAAAAAATTCTAAAAAATTAATAAAACTTTTAAAAATATAACTTTTTTGACAGTTAGCTTTTTCTTTCCTTTCCTGATAATAAATAAATAAATAAAAGTTCATTTAAATTTTATTTTTTTAGATTTACTTTGGTCACATTAAAAGAGAGATCTTAATTAATCATTACCACATTTAGTCTTGCTTAGCATATCAAAAAGTTTTCCTAGGACTAATCTCATTCATCAAGGGTAAAATTTAAAGGAGACTTTTGCGGTATTAGTGTTTGCCATTTCTCTATAGTTACATGTGTTTAATTTTTTTATCTGAAGATTAACTATTTGAAAGTGGTGAATCATTTTTTGAAACTGGTTAGCTTTTAAATTTCGTGGTTGATTAATGTATTCGCATTTCTTCAAATTTAATTGCTAAGATAGTGTGCATCTGGTAAAACTGATCGTCATTGCTTGAATTATTTATTGTTCATTACATGCTAGATACTTTGCAAATATTTTCAAGCAATAGTTAAAGAGGTTTATCATAGAATTATATCTCTGTTTCCTAAGCAGCAACAGCTAATCAATTACTTGGTTCTCATTCTATCTAGCGAGATCACTAACTCCATAAGGCACTGGTATTTTTAAAATCTAATCAAATCTTAAATCTTGCTAGGTCTTAATTAAGTATTTGATCACCTCTTTGTGTCTCCCGAATTGGTTGTTTCTCAAATAGTTCTTCTTTTCCATAGGGTCTACCCCCCTTAGCTTGCTATAAGGAGATAGCTTAAATGGAAAGATCGAGGATCAGGGTGACAGTGCCCGATCTGAGAGTTGTCGCGATGTTTAGACAATTTGTACGACAACACAACCTATTGTCAAAACTGCTCAAAATCTTTGGAAGCAAAAACAAATTATGTTGATCGCTCGAATGGTTTACTCCCAGTGCAAGGAGAGATTTGACATTTGGAACAAGTCGTTGATTAAAAAGAATAAATTAATAAAGGAAGTGTTGGAGGAAGTGTCACCTTTGACCATCCTTGAAGCTACGTAAGACATGTAGAACTCATATGACAAATGAGACAACAACAATTGTTGTAGAGAAACCTTTTGTTGGAGGAAGTGAGCATAGTCAATTGGCTGGGCAAGGGCTCTTTTCTGTCTGCAGAAAGTTGCATTTAGCATCTCCCCGTTCTCCTGGCACCCATGGCATTGTTACCATGGTTATTCCCTTCCAAAGAGGATCTGCATGGGAGCAGCCACCTCCAGATCTAGCATCATACTTGTTTAAAAAAGTCGAATTGTCTATTTGGGAATGTCACTTATTCCAACCGTAACAAAATTAATTATGGCAGAATTAATCTATTTGCAGTATGATGACCTTGAGAAACCAATCTACATGTATATCAATTCGACATGCACTGCAAAGGATGGGGAGAAGCTAGGGTACGAGATTGAATCTTTTGCAGTTTATGATACAATGCGGTATGTAAAGCCACCAATTTCTACTCCTTGTATTGGTAATGCATGGGGGGGAAGCATCCTTCCTTTTGGCGGCTAGTGCAAAAGGAAATGGTTCTTCCTTGTCATCATCTACCATAATGATAAAGCAGCCAATCACACAAGTCCGAGGCCAAGCAACTAATATTGATCTTGCACGCAAAGAAATTAGAAATGTGAAGAAATGTGAAATGTGAAGTCTATTTGTTAGAAAATTAATCTGTATTTTGCTGGTTTATTTCTTCTACTTGTTTAAAATCAAACAATTTATTTAATACATTAAATACCAAAATAAACACAATACAGTCACAACATCTACAGATCGTCAACTGAAAGAAAACAAGCACACAAGTGACACCGTTATTTTTGGACCAATGTCCCCGAAAAAACCCAATGCAGGAAAACTGGTGCAGCTATTCAGAGGGTTATATTATTATGAAGTCATTTTGAGTACATTTGGGTGCCTAACCGGCTCACCCAACAGTGAAAAATACACGACAACAATACCTCTATATTCAGAAATAGGTATTCAGAAAACCTGTCCAACGAAACCCTCTTCGACACAACTAAAGCTCGGCGCTGGCCCTTTTGGCCACTGCATCAGCCTCCAGGACCCTTTAAAGCATTGCGCAGCCTATGGAAGTCTCTGCGTCACTCCCTCTGCCCTCTGCGTGGATGACGCAGTCTCTTTGGGCTCTGCGCTACCTCTGTTGGGCTTTGAGTAGCCTGGACTAGCACTGCTCTCACTCTCTCTGCTTCTGTGTTGGTCTCCTAGTATTATCCCTGCCTCTCTGCCTCATACTCACTATCCCTCGCTATTGATCACTGATTCGACTTTGCCTAGTAACCTTGTTTTAGCAAAATAAATGACTGATCACTTTGGTATATCTTCCAACTGACCCTCAAGCCTCCTCTTATACTTTTCTTGTTGGTTCTTCAACGGCCGAGATTAAATCTCTAATCAATGCCTAAGATTAGATTTCGTTTGATCCATGACTTTTGGAACCTTCTAACTCGGTTTTATATTAACACCCATTAATATTTTATTTTTCCTAAGTTTAGACTTAGAAGCTCTATTAAAATTATTAATTATTTTAATATCTCCCAAATCGGTTAGGATTTGTCCAAACCATTTCTGGGTCTTGGAGATATCATGTGCTTTAGCCTCTCCACCAATTTTCATGGCTAGAACACATCCGATGCTACCCCAAATCAACACTCCCTCTTAATGAGGATTGTGCTCTAGTAATACTCCTCACTGAGCATCACACTGATTATCCTACACCGGTCCCTGTGCTGATGCTAGGCCTCCCTGCCCAACATCCTCTGCACTATTGCATCCTATACTGTTGCCCATGGCTCTTCCACTGCCGCTGTTGCATCCGTACAGAAACTCCCTCTGTATCCATGTTGCCGCTAGTCCATACTCCCAGTACTGCCTCTGCACTGCAACCCCTTCTCATCATGTTGAATCCTACTACTGCACTGCAAGTCAGTTATTGAGAAGTAAGTAACTGATCCACCCAACTTTTGAAATTCCTGTCAGGCTAGAAACACTCCCGATGTTGAAGCTCCCTCTGCCGCTAACAAGTGCTCCCTCTACTAACCTCTGCGTTGTTGCAACAACTCTCTGCATCTCGAGCTGTTGCACACCTCTCTGTGCCATCCTGCACTAGTGCAACACTCCTGTGCCTCTCACACTGTTACACACTGTTGCCTTGCGCTGTCCAGGGACTCCTATACTGTAGCACTCTTTGTCGCTTCATCTGCATTTGTTTCTACCGACATCTGCCAGTCCAGCTACTCTCTCTTCGAGGCTCCCGTAGCAAGGTATAATCCAAGAGATTGGGTACCTTAAGGATCCTGCCCCTCATCACCTATAGTCCTATTGACCACAACTCAATGTTTCCCCACTTCTTGTCTAGTGGCACGTGAGCACTCATGGCACAATCGTCATCCTCATATTCTTTCTCCACCTTCGCTGGCGCTGCCTTAGACTCAGAAGCCTCTCCCTTGTTCTTCTTCTTCGAACACTGGTTCGCATAGTGACCCAATTCCCCACAGTGGAAGCACTTGACCTTGGAGGTCCTTCTTCTTCCTCTTCACCTGCTTTCCCACAAATGCCAGAGTCACATCCTCTTCCTCTTCCTTCTTGATCCTGACCCCTTTGCCACTTCTCCTCGCCTTGGTCATCCATCTGATCTCTTCTTGACGAAGAGCCGCTCACAGTTCTTCCAAATCTGGAAGACTCATCCTATCCAGTATGCTCTGGACAAATACCTCCCAATCCTCGGAAACAGTGTTGAGTGCGGTCCTCACCATCAATTCCTCATTCGATGTGGCCCCTATGGAAGTTAGCTAGTCACAAATCTCCTTCAACCGACCGAGGTAGACATCCATCTACTCTCCCTTCTGCATCTAGTATGCCCTTAGCTAATTCTCCAGGAGCATCTTCCTTTGCACAGAAGTATGCTGGTACAATGTCTTCAAAGTGTCCCACAACTCCTTGGTCATTTCCTTCTCGGCAACATGTGGTACCACATGATCCTTGAGCCCATCAAGGATGATGCACTTTGCCTTAGCCATTGCCTCCTCGTACCTTTCATTAGCTACCGGGTCAACTAGGATAACCATTACTCTCAAGGCGAAGCCGTTGATGCGATATTTGTCGAGAATGGACAGGATCCTGGCCTTCCAGACCACAAAGTTGGATGCTCCGTCCAGCCTATCCTGATCCCTCAACCCATTCACGGACATCTCTCTGCTCTTCTCTGTCGACTCCTCCGAGTCTCTCTACTTCCCAACTGGAAGTTCTTGGTTCGACTCCTTCTGAGTCTCTCTACTTCCCGTATGGAAGTTCTCTTCTGGACTCCCTCTAAGTCCCTATTTCCTTCCTCGAAATCGTTTTGCCAACAGTCAAGTTGCCCCTCTCCGATCGTATGTGCAACTCCAACGCTGATCTGGATTCCCTGGCTAGAAACCCGCCTTAGAAGCAATTCCTTCAACCTTGGTCTTGCCCTGTTAGGTACTGTTTTGACCACAATACCCCACCAACTTTGCTCCGCAAACTACCCACAACCTCCTATGCCCCAACAACTGAAGGATTGAGCCTCTTGGCTCTGCGCAATCTCGACACCGGCAAAACATCTTCCTCAGCCAACTACGTCAGCCCACCTGGCCTTTGCGTGGCTCTGTGTGAGCCTGTTTCTGCGCTCCTTAGCCTCTGCGTTGCCTCTCTCTGGCCCAGACCGATGATGCAGTCCCTCTGCGTCACTCCTTGCTCTGTCACTTTCTGCAAGGATCAACTTTGTCACTTGGGACAACTGAATCTGCTGCAAATGCTCTGCTAAGTTGATGCCTTCAGTTTTCCTGTGATCTGCAACCACCCTCTAATACCATGTTGAATTTTCTAAGTCTATCTGTTAGAAAATTAATCTGTATTTTGTTCGTTTATTTCTTCTACTTGTTTAAAATCGAACAAGTTATTTAATACATTAAATACCGAAATAAACACAACACAGTCGCAACATCTACAGATCATCAACTGAAAGAAAACAAGCACACAAGTGACACGTTATTTTTGGACCAATGTCCCCGAAAAACCCAATGCGGGAAAATTGATGCAACTATTCAGAGGGTTATATTATTATGCAGTCTTTCTGAGTACAACTGGGTGCCTAACCGACTCACCCGATAGAGATACAAAGCAGCAATACCTCTATATTCGGAAATAAGTATTCAGAAAACCTGTCCCATGAAACCCTTTCCGGTGCAACTAAAGCTCAACGCTGGCCCTTCTGGCCACTGTGTCAACCTCTTGCTGATCTGCATCAACCCAGGACCCTCTACGTCGACACTGCGTCGCCTCTGCGTCTTTGCCCTTTGCGTGGATGACACAGTCTCTGTAGGCTCTGCGTTGCCTCTGCTGGGCTATGTGTAGCCTAGACTAGTTGTTGCTCTTGCTCTCTCTTCTTCTGTGTTGGTCTCCTAGTATTATCCCTGCCTCTCCATCTCGTACTCACTACCCCTCGTTGTTGATCACTGATTCAACTTTTCTTAGCAACCCCGCTCTAGCAAAATGAATGACTGATCACTTTGGTGTATCTTCCAACTGACCCTCAAGCCTTCTCTTATACTTTTCCTGTTGGTCCTTAAACGACCGAGATTAAATCTCTAATCAATTCTAAGATTAGATTTGGCTTGATCCATGACTTTTGGAACTTTCTAGCCCAGTTTTATATTAATACCCATTAATATTTTATTTTTCCTAAGTTTAGACTTAGGAACTCCATTAAAATTATTAATTATTTTAATATCTCCCAAACCAATTAGAATCTGTCCAAACCATTTCTGGGTCTTGGATATCTCATGTGCTTTAGCCTCTCCACCAATTTTCATGGCTAGAGCACATCCGATGCTACCCCAAATCCACAGTTGACAGTCAAAACCTGAATTGCTTGGGGGTAAGGAAAATTCCTCACTAGATTTTTTACAGTATTTTTCTCTATAGGATCGCTGCTGCTTAATAATAAAAACCCTCAGTTGCTTAATAATAAAAATCCTCAATTGCTACATCAATTTTCCCAGTTGGGTTTTCCTAGGGATTTTAGTCCAAAAATAATTATGTTGAAATTTTTATGTGTGCGCCAATATTTTCTCAGATTCCAGTTTATCTTCCACAGTATTTTTTTGGTGAAAACTGCAGTTGTGAATTATTTGTTGTTTTTCGTAGCAAATAAATTGTTAATTAATTTACATTTAGAAGAATAATTTCCAATTGCTGAAATAGAGTTGAAATTTTCACAATCAAGAGGCCACATCCCTTGATCATCATTTATGGAGCCCTCCCCTTCATCATGGCACATTGAGGACTCATCTTGGCCTCCCAATGGCCCTTTGCACCATTATTTAATCATTTGGACCTCATTTGGAAGGCTAATATTACACATTTGAGCTATTTGGTAGGCTCATTGTTGATTTGGGGTAGCATCAGATGTGCTCTAGCCATGAAAATTGGTGGAGAGGCTAAAGCACATGAGATCTCCAAGACCCAAAAAGGGTTTGGGAAGATTCTAACCAGTTTGCGAGATATTAAAATAAATAATATTTTTAATGGAGTTCTTAAGTCTAAACTTAGGAAAAATAAAATATTAATCGTTATTAATATAAAACTGGGTTAAAATGTTCCAAAAGACATGGATCAAGCCAAATCTAATCTTATCCGTTGATTAGAGATTTAATCTCAGCCCTTGAAGGACCAACGAGAAAAGTATAAGAGGAGGTTTGAGGGTCAGTTGGAGAACACACTAGAGTGATTAGTCATTCATTTTGCTAGAGCGGGGTTGCTAAGAAAAGTTGAATCAGTGATCAGTAGTGAGGGGCAGTGAGTACGAGGCAGAGAAGAGAGATGATACTAAGAGACTAGCACAAAAGCAGAGAGAGCGAGAGCAGCAGCCATTCCAGGCTACGCAGAGCCCAACAGAGGTAGTGTAGAGCCCAGAGAGACTGCGTCATCGACGTAGAGGGCAGAGGGAGTGATGCAGAGGCTCCCACAAGCTGCGCAGTGCCTCGGAGGGCTGACACAGAGGGTCCTGGGCCTAACGCATGTCAGCAGAGGGCTGACGCAGTGGCCAGAAGGGCTAGCAATGAGCTTCAGTTGTGCCAGAGAGGGTTTTGTGGGACAGGTTTTCTAAATACCTGTTTCCGAATATAGAGGTATTGTTGCCGTGTATTTTTCTTTATCGGGTGAGCCGGTTAGGAACCGGGTTGTACTCAGAAAGACTGCATAATAATATAACCCTTTGAATAGCTGCACTGGTTTTCTCGCATTGGGTTTTTCTGGGGACATTTGTCCAAAAATAACGGTGTCACTTGTGTGCTTGTTTTCTTTCAATTGTTGATATGTAGATGTTGTGATTGTATTGTATTTATTTTGATATTTAAATGTATTAAATAACTTGTTCGAATTTAAACAAGAAGAAGAAATAAACCAGCAGAATACAGATTAATTTTCTAATGGATAGACTTAGAAAATTCAACATGATATCAGAGGGTGGTTGCAGATCACAAGGAAACTGAAGGCATCAGCCGAGTAGACCATTTGCAATAGATTCAGGTGTCCCGAGCAACAAAGCTAATCCCTGTAGAAGGTGACAGAGGAAGGAGTGACGCAGAGGGACTGCGTCATTAATTTGGGCTAGAAAGAGGTCAGCGCAGAGGCTGAGGGAGGCAGAATCAGGCTCACGCAAAGGCTAGGAGGGCTGACGCAGTTGACTGAGGGAGTTGATTTGCCAGCGCCGTGATTGCGCAGATCCAAGTGGCTCAATCCTTCAATTGCTGGGGCATAGGAGGCTATGGGTAGTTTGCAGAGCGAAGCTCTTGGGGTACGGTGGTCAAAACATTAGCTAACAAGGTAAGACTAAGGTGGAGGAAGTTGCTGCCAAGGTGGATTTCTAGCCAAGGAATCCGGATCAGTGTTGCATTTGCATAGACAATCAGAGTGGGGCAACTCCACATTGGCAGAAGGATTTCCAGGAGGGCAATCGGGACTCAGAGGTAGTCCAAAGGAGAAATTCTAGACGGGAAGTAGAGTGACTCAGCAGGAGTCGAACAGAGGACTTCCAAGAGGGAAGTAGAGAGACTCGGAGGAGTCGACAGAAGAGCAACGAGATGACCATGAATGGGCTAAGGGATCAGGATACGTTGGACAGAGCGTCCAACTTTGTGGTTTGGAAGGCCAGGATCTTGTCCATTCTAGGCAGACATCGTATCAAGGGCTTCGCCTTGAGAATGATGGCTATCCCAGTTGACCCGGTAGCTAATGAAAGGTACGAGGAGGCAATGGCTAAGGCAAAGTGTATCATCCTTGATGGCGTCAAGGATCATGTAGTCCCACATATTGCCGAGAAGGAAACGGCAAAGGAGATGTGGAATGCTTTGAAGACATTGTACCAGCATACTTCCGTGCAGAGGAAGACGCTCCTGGAAAATCAGCTAAGGTCATACTAGATGCAGAAGGGAGAGAAGATATATATCTTCCTCGGTTGGTTGAAGGAGATCCGTGACTAGCTAACTTCCAAGACCTAGAAATGGTTTGGGTAGATTCTAACCGGTTTGGGAGATATTAAAATAATTAATATTTTTAATGGAATTCCTAAGTCTAAACTTAGGAAAAATAAAATATTAATGAGTATTAATATAAAACTGAGTTAGAATGTTCCAAAAGACATGGATCAAGCCAAATCTAATCTTACTTGTTGATTAGAAATTTAATCTCAGCCGTTGAAGGACCAATGAGAAAAGTATAAGAGGAGGTTTGAGGGTCAGTTGGAGAACACACCAGAGTGATCAGTCATTCCTTTTGCTAGAGCGGGATTGCTAAGAAAAGTTGAATCAGTGATCAACAACGAGGGGTAGTGAGTATGAGGCAGAGAGGTAGAGACGATATTGAGAGACTAGCACAGAAGTAGAAAGAGCGAGAGCAGTGGCCAGTCTAGGCTACGCAAAGCCCAGTAGAGGCAGCGCAGAGCCCATAGAGACTGCGTCATCCACACAGAGGGCAGAGGGAGTGACGTAGAGGCTCCCAGAGGCTGCGCAGTGCCTCAGAGCGCTGACGCAGAGGGTCCTGGGGCTGATGCAGTGGCCAGAAGGGCCAGCGCTGAGCTTCAGTTGTGCTGGAGAGAGTTTCGTGGGAGGTATTGTTTCCTGTATTTTTCTCTGTTGGGTGAGTCGGTTAGGCACTGGGTTGTACTTAGAAAGACTGCATAATAATATAACCCTCTGAATAGCTGCACCAATTTTCCCGTATTGGGTATTTTCGGGGACATTTGTCCAAAAATAGCGGTGTCACTTGTGTGCTTGTTTTCTTTCAGTTGTTGATCTGTAGATGTTGTTATTGTATTGTGTTTATTTCAATATTTAAATGTATTAAATAACTTGTTCGAATTTAAACAAGTAGAAGAAATAAACCAGCAGAATACAGATTAATTTTCTAACAGATAGACTTAGAAAAATCAACACTTGTCACCTAAGTTATTGTTATTTTGCACATTAGAGTATTATTAGAGGCCTAATTAGTCCAATTAGGCTAAATCAAACTTTTAAAGGCTCATATAAATAAAAGAGAGCCTCATTTGTATTGGATCATCATCACATTCTTGGATTAGCTCTTCTTGAGAAATTCACATTTCTTCTTGGATGACTATTGGAGACTCTTTCATGCATTTTGATATCTTTTGGAGCTAGTTTGATTTCTTCTTGAGCCATTGTCTTGATTTGGATTGGATATATCTCTTGTTATCTTGTAAATGGATTTCTTTATTGGAGAATTTTTCATGAACAATGTCTAATGTGTCGGAATTATGCAACTAGCTCTTGCTCTTTCATGCCCTAATTGTTGAATATCATTGTAAAAGAATGTTAGAGTCTTAGACTACAAATTTGTGCATGTTACTCATTGATAACAAGTAGAAGAATGTTGCTAGTGGATTGAAGTCTCTTTTCCTCCATGAAAATCTATTGATCTTGGTTGGGTAATTGTTGGAGATTGATGATAGGGCATCATGTTTCAACCTCTTTGAGAAATGAATTAGTCCAAATTTCGAATCATAAAGACTTCAGAGCCTAAGGAGAAGGAAATAGTCCAAGAAAATTGGGTTGTCACCTTCCTTTTAACCATTTTCCATCCGCCTTTAATTTTCTATCTCTCACTTTTATGGCCTTGCGAGGGCATCATATGGAATCTCTTAGAAGGATGATCTTTCAATTCCGCTTGGACCAATCTCTACGTTGGTGTCCCTTCTAGAGATCTTCAAGTTTTCGTAACATTTCAACAGTTCATTTATGAGAAAAAATAAACCCTAGCTCGGACTTTGAAGATCTGGCTTTGATGTCGTAGTGAGAGGTTTCCTTGAGGGTTGTTTTTCATTAAAGATTGATCATTTCCAACCCTTTCCTAGTCCTACCTTGACCTAGTTTCCTCCTAGGAGGTTTCCCTTTCATGGTCAATCCTAAAAACCTAGGTCTTGTGTGGATCGATCCTAGGTCTCTAAAGTCAAGCAACACTTATAGAAGCAATTTGTAATATTCTAACTAGAAATTTATAGTTAAATACCAAAACATGCACTAGCTTCAACACAACTAATAAAGTAAAATTCTAAACACCACACATGTAAATAAAATTAGAACTCCATTGGGCAACAACAATAATCCTGAGCCATTTTATTAATAATCATAGAATCTCAGTACAAATCGACTTGGAAAGTATGCAACTAGGCTTGATATAGTAAGCAATCAAATACCCAGGTGAGAATGGCTTAAAATCTCCACCCAAAATGGCTCCTCCAAGTTGTGCATTCAACCTAGAAAATTATGCAACTGTTGTTGTAGCCTGTAGGTGAATTGAAGTTTTAGGGCCTTAAACCCCTCCAAAAATTCTGCAAAATTAGGAGCAAACTCCTTGGTGCTAGTCCAGCAATACCCAAAAATGCATTGGGCTAATTCCAACCTCCTAGAATTACCCAATTTTGGTGCTACGCCCTCCTTGACTGGTTTTGTGTCCCCCATAGCCCACTACTACTGATTTAGCTTCAATCCCTCCTCAATTGGCCATAGGATTACCACGCAAATTTCCCCTTGAAGGTAAGAGTGGAATTCCTCCACAACCCTAGCACAAACCAACTAAATTCCGCCCCACGAATTTTGCCCAACAAAGCCTCTGTGCAAGCCCTAGAGATGGTAAATTTTATTCTCTCATAAGCAGCAATCTCCTGCCCTAAAATTCTCAAGAAACTCTGGTCCACCCTCAAGGAAATTTCTCCTAAATTCGTTGGCTAAAATACCTGTTGAAGACCCCTCAACTTAGTGGAACGAATTTTGTCAGTGCGTCCTCTTGGAGATTCGAACTGGCTAAAATAGTAGCTGATAGGACCGACAAATTCCAACAATCTCTTCCCCACCAGATTCTAAAATTCTCTCCTAGGGTGGCACTCTAAGTCCACCGAAAGAGAGTCGGGAATTTCTCCTTAGAAACCCTTGTGCTCAATGCACTAGTTGACTTGTCTAAACAGCTCAAGAAAACTCTCAAGTTAGATGCACAAACAAAGAACCCTAAAAAATGAGTTTGCTTTTACCTTTTGTAGCTGCTCTCCTCTCTCACCCTTGTGGTCCCCACCAATTCGAGCCCCATGTATGTTTTCCTCCTTGTGGGTCGAATTTCTCCCAAGGGTTCGATTTCCCCTTTGGTGTGGCGCCCACATCCCACCACTTTAATTTTTATCAACTTCTCCTAAGTTGGCTTCCTTTCCTTTTTGAAAAAATTAATCCCAAGTCTTCTAACCCACTCTCCCAAGTCCAAATGCCAAAATATTTAGTATATTAGTAGAAAACAAAACTACAAAATTGGGAATTCTCCTTAGTCAAATTTAATTATTGGGGATATGACACAATTGCTTATTTCAAAGAGCTTGTTGAGAGGTCCTATTTCATCTTGGATATCTCAATTCTAGGTGCATAAAAAATTTCATATCATTATAAATCCCTAGGTCTTGATTTCCTACATTAGGTCTTTCTTTGAGATCCATTAAGCTTCTTTGAATCAAGTGAGCCTCATGTTGAGCCTCTCCTCTGAAAGGGCCTTGGAAATCACATCATAACATGCCATTGATCCTATCATTTGAGTGATTTCCCTCATACCGAGACTCCTCCCGTCAGTGAAATTCCGTAAAGAGTAGGGGACATTGACTGAGGTGACATTGGGCCTTTGCCCCATTTTTTTCATTTGGTCTAGTAGTTATCCCCTAGGTACCCCTCCTAGGATCCTTGCTAATAGGTCAGGCAGATTGTGGACTGTGTGGGAAACTTTGGATGCCCTAAGGACTTCCTTTTGGAGCATCCAAAGAGCAGATCAATGGGCTATTGTTGATGCCCTAGGTTGTGTGACAAAGGAGCGTCCTTTTCACTATGTAAGGGAAGCCCTACAAGACCTCATTTATAATGATCCTTGGAGCAGTGAAGGGAATGTTAGGAGGCAAATTTGATGGAGCACTAGTTAAAGGATTTGGTGAGGCAAATCATTAATAAGAGGAAAAATCTAAAAGAACTTATCAACAAACATCTTCGTGGAACAATAGGGCTATTAGAGGGCAGATTAGTGAGCCTATGTTTAGTCATCTATGGAGCAACCTAAAAGACTGATAGTGGTATATTGAGGATTTGGAGATGCAACCTTTCTAAAGTGGCAGAAGTTTTAGTGATCAACATAAGGGAAGGATAAGTACCCACCAAATGTGTTCAAGGTACGTGTATTGAAAGGGTTGTGGAGCACTACATTAGCAAGTAAGTCAAGTGTACTTTGTTCAGGGTAGATTGGTGGTCATAGTTCTTGAGACAAGGCCCTAGTTGTTGGAAATACTAAGAGGGGGGGTGAATCAATATTTCTTTTACAATTGTTACTTTTATGTCAGTTAAGATCACTTAATAAATCAGAACACAAAAATGTACAACAAAAAAATAATTTTATTAACAAGAATGGCGAGGGCTCCAATCCTCTTTTTACAACAATTTAAATACAATAATACTTCAGGGATCCAAACCTAGATGAAGACACCAATCTTCAATCAAACTAGGCTCCAACCTGTACTATACCACCAAGCTCCAACTTGGTCTACTTGAGGACTCCAAACCTCTAGCGCTCTAGCCCTCTTATTTGGCTAAGGATCATATGCAAAAGGGAGAGCGTGTGGATCCATTCCTCATGAAGATGAAGGAGTCCTGTGATGAATTGTCTGTTGCGGGGCTTACACCTCAGGATTTAGAGTTAGTTAGACTAGCCCTCAATTCTATCTCAGATGAGTGGCAAGACTTTGTCCACAGTATCCTGGGTAGAGCAGCATTGCCGAATTGGGATGAGATGTGGGCAACTCTAAAACAAGAGGGGCTGAGGAGAGACTTGGTCAAGGTCAAACTTGATGGAAGCAGCAACAACAGTGGGTCGAAGCCCAAGGAGGAGGAGGAGGATAATGCAGCCCTTGCAATGAAGGGATAGTAGGAGCAGCGGAGAGGTAAGAAGGATAATGCAGCCCTTGCAATGAAGGGATAGTAGGAGCAGCGGAGAGGTAAGAAGGACATCTCAAAGGTGAAGTGTTTTAGATGTGGTGAGACAGGCCACTATGTATCTCAGTGTCCTTTTAGGAAGAAGGACAAGGATGAGAAACATGATCCAAAGGTTGCGCCCGTGAAGATCGAAGAGGAGGAGTTCGCCATGACAACCGAGATACCTCAAGGAGGGAGGTTGGCTGATTTGGAGCTATAGTTCGAAAGAGCTACAAAAGGGCAGGATCCTTGAGGAGTCCACCTCTTGGATCAATACCTTGCTACAAGAGCCCATTTTTGCAGTAGCAAGATGGACTAGTATCAGATGGTGTCGAGGAGTGTCGGGGAGACAGTTGTAGTGGCTAGGAGCACCAGAATCTGAGCAGCACAGAGTAGAGTTGGCAGCAGTGCAGATGGCAAGGAGCAAAGGTCAACAGCGACGTAGTAGATTTAGAGGGTAAGCGCAGATACTAGCAATAGTCAGTTCCAGCATTCACGTGGTATTATACTGAACACAGTTAGTTCAGTAATTTTGGATGTTTTTCTGTTGCTATAAGAAACAAGTTGCAATGCAGTAGCAGTTAGTAGTGGCAGTGCTAGCAACAGCACAGATGCAACATTTGAGAGGGAGTCGTAGTACAAATGTAGCATTGGTAGTGGCAGTGTCAAAGGCTGCAGTATAGTTATAGTAGCAACGCAGTAGTTGGTGGACGGCATGTCAGACATCAGCAGCACAGAGGAGATGCTTCAGAGTCATAATAGTATGCAACAACAGTATATTGCTAGAGTGCATTCCTTGCTAAGAGGGAGTGTTAATTTGGGGTAGCATCAGATGTGCTCTAGGCCTCAAATTTTTCAGGGAGGCTTGAGCACATGTATTCCAAAGAACCCAGAAACCGTTTTTGGGAAATTCCACCGAGAGACGATTTCATTAAAATAATTAATATTTTTAATGGAGTTCTTAAGTCTAAACTTAGGAAAATTAAAATATTAATGGGTATTAATCTAATTGTGGGTGTAACTTCTAGAAAAAAGACGAAGATCAAGTCAAAAGGATCTGAGCCTTTGATTAGTAGTTAATCTACGTCGTTGGTTGTCCAATAGAAAGATGTAATAAGGGGCTTGAGGGTCATTTGGAAAACATACCGAGAGATCAATAGATCAAATTTTTGAAGTGAGAAGTTCTCAGGACGAAATTTCGATCAAGGAGATTTCTTACAGTTGAGGGGCAGGGATAGCATCTGGAGAGAGAGAGATTTTATCAGCCAGAGAATCATGAGCAGAGAGAGGCAGAGAGTGATCCAGTAGCCCAGACGCAAAGGCTGACGCAGGGCCACGAAGGGCCACATAGAGGTAGTGCAGAGGGTGAAAGAAAGTCCGAGATTTGGATGAGGAGAGTCAGTTTTAGAAGCCGAGAATCGAGGTGTGAGACCGGGAGGCTTAGAGAAAAGACTTTGGGTAGCAAATCGATCAGCAGACTAGGTGACGCAAAGCCTAGAGAGGTTGATGCAGAGACTGCGTGAGGACTATGCAGAGCAGCGTAGGGCTTGCCAAATGCACTTCATTTAGTATCCGGATCAATCAGGATTTTCTCAGTGATTGTGTGAGGTAATCTCACAAATATTTCTGCCAGTATTTCTTTCTTTGTAACTGAATAACCTGAGAGGTATTCAGATATGTATTCAAAATTTGCTACTGGTTAATAACAATAAACCCTCAAATCTGCTGCATCGATTTTCTTGCATTGTGTTTTTCCGAGGACTTTTGTCCAAAAATAACAATGTCTATTGTGTTGTATTTTCTTTCTTGCTTAGTCTCTTGTTTCCACATAATATTTAATTAAGTGAAGGTTGCAGTGTATGCATTACGATATTTGCCATAGGAAACTGCAAGTAATTTGTTTAAAGGAATTTAACTAATAGGAGTAATATCATCAGTTATTGCAGTAGGGATTCCTGTTGAGGAATTTTCACAAAGGAGGAATTCCTGTTGAGGAATATCATCAATTGTTCCTTTAAATTCTTGTCCTCAGCTCCTTGAATTTGTTTCTTTGCTTTCTCTAGCTAAGCTTATAGGGAGGTGAATTCTTATCTACATTGACTAATTTCTACTACGAATTTACTTAATTCCTCAGATCGTTGGTTGAGACAATTTTCCAAAATATCTTCCCTTCTTTTCGTTTTTTCTAATTGGGTTGTCATGGAAATGACTTCTTCATGATGTCTCTTCTTGTTCTAATGTAATTCCTCCTGAAGATTTTTTAGAACCTTACCTCTTCCTTGTTATTGATTCTTTAAAAGAATAACTTTTTTATGCCCTTGACCTGCGAGAAGATGCCAAAATACCGAATATACGAAGAAATACAACCCATAACACAAAACAAAATGAGAAATAACAACATGTATTTTATTATTCAGAGATGAAAGCAATGTT
>APFE030599453.1:1904-21581 GCA_000404065.3 Pinus taeda
ATAATATATTTTAATGTTATGACATAAATTCGATGTGCCTCGGATTTGACGCGTTTTCTCGTAGCTACTTGCTATGCATGCCACCACCTTAAGGCACATTTATACATATTTGTGTTAATTGGGATTTCTTCAATATCTTTCTCATCCTTGGATATTGGCTCCAACTCTGTCTCATCCTATGTCATCCCCTCCTGCTACTACCCTTTCCCGCCATGCACCTGGACTCCCATCTGGTTACTTGGACGAGTTTCTTCCCATCCGCTTATTGATTCCCCTCCCTCCCTTGTCGACTTTTTTTTATGTCGACTTTTTTTGATGGAGAAGGTTTGATCATGGGCATGCCACCAGTGTACTATGCTTAGAAAGCTATCATCGTCTTTCTCTTTCATGGTCATCTTGTGCAACTCCTTTCCCATCTATGTTCGAGTTAATGTGATATCTTGTTGCCTTTAGTAGCCATGAATCAAGAGCGAGCTCATTTTCACCATAGCATACTTACGAGTATATTTTCTAGCCCATAATTTACATTTTAACATGTCTCCGAACATCGAAGAGGAAATCCATCTCGTGGATGAAAACATTCATTATAAAAGGAAGGGGACTCTAGACTCAAACATCATGGTTGTTATTGCATCTTGGATTCCAAATACAAGTAATTTATGGAGTATTTTAGATTTTTTTTAAAAGAATTATATTAGAAATCAAAATTATTAACTAGTTATTTAATACAAATTGTTATAAAAATATATGATGAATGAAGAAAGAGGTAGCCACACAAATATAATGACACATACTATTTTTTTTATTTTTTTTTGTAAACTTGGTGGTGCTTCTTGTTGTTCAAAACCAAACTTCCATTTGGTCCAGGTGGCTTACCTACCTGAAGGAAACTAGATAGCCACCTGTTTGCATTAAAACCTATCCAAAATTTGAAAAGGTATTTCTCTATCAATCTAGCAACATTGTCTTTACTATCTCTACTATTGTTCAAATTAAACAAGTAAAAGCTTTTCATCAAAATTTTATCAGAAATGTACTGGACATCTGCTTCAGTCCTTGTCCGAGGATATTACTGGGGCTAGCACTTTGGCACTGGAGCAAAGTATCTCGCTCCTCTTCATGTCTTGTAATGTTTGCTCGATTCTTCCCAAAGCCAAGTTGTTTCTATAAATTTGTATCTAGACTGTTGCAATTTCCCTAAGGAGTTCTGCCCTAACGATATCCTTTTCCTTGGCGCTCTCCTTTGCCTCTGATCCTTCGCTCGCTGCTTGTTCTCAATTAAGGGTCACGGCCCGTGCCACCACGTTCTTCATGACCCAATACTGTTGTATTATTTGTCTAAAGAGGGAGTGTCGGCCTCGACAATTCCCTAGATTTGGAACCATACTTTCCCACTCCTCCATGGGGATGTCTTGGTTCTTTATACTGTCGTTTAGTTCTTGCTCCCATCCAACAATTTGGGCTCTGATGTATGGCAGGTTCCCTTGAGGGTTTTCATATGTTCACAACCTCACTTTCTCCCTTTTTTCCTTTGTTGTTTGTTTGAACCGCTCCTTCCCTCTACCATATTTTTGTTTCTCTTGCCCCTCCTAGTCACCATGTTACCTGCGTGCCTGTTGTTGACTGCTTCTTTTTGTTCACTGTCTTCCTCACTATGCTAGGCGTGGTGTGAGGTGAGACCTATCACATAGCCATTACGATTATCAATTTGATCATAATAAAACAAAACAATTTACCATTTACCTGTGTCCCTTTTGTTATCCCTCCCAGTGCCAGAATTTGTGCTCTTCGGGATTTCTTTTAGAATTTCACCAATCCTCTCAAAACTATGGGTTCTTTCCATTCTTACTACTCTTGAAGTTTTTCCCTCACGACAGCAAACGTCGTGTAAACTGCCCATCCAGGGTGACGCATCGGTTCGCCACCAAGGTAGGTTGGTTTGCTATTTCTCACATCGTAGGGCATCTTGGTTAAGGATATGTTTTCCCTTAGAATGCTAACCCTATGGTTTTCCTCCCCTAAGGGTCTTTTGTTTCCTTGGTTCCCTCTTTTCTGGGTTCTACTTGCTCTTCGAGGTTTTGTCTTTTTTTCCTCTAGTTTTCTCTTAGAGTTTCCAGCAGGGATCATTATAGTCTCGCTCTTCATTATTTTGTTTTCAAAATTTGCCATGGTGGAAACCTATCCATCCTGGAATATATTCTCTCCCTTCCTAGCTTACTACCCAGGATTTTCATTGCCCATTCTACAGTTTTTGGCCGACCAAGATCACAGGAGTTCCTAGGTGCCTCCCTGCTAGACTCATACCTTATCCTGAGCAAATTTCCTATGTTAATGCAAAGATTCATCCTATGACTTACGAAGCTAGGGGCCAAAGGATAAACATACCAACTTACAAGCCTGGCTTCGCTTCCGTCCGCAGGCTGCAATGTTGTTCTTCAGGAACCTTTCCTCTCTCCAGTTCTCATCTCCTTCCTCTACATGCATCTATCTATGGCCTGCTCTCCTTTATGATTTACTACCGTCCCCTTCCTGTCATTTCCATTTGCTAGCACTTTTATGTCATCATTCCCTTCACTAATCCCTACGTCATCACCTTAGAATGGTGACCCTCTGTCCTGACTACCACCTCGTCGCATTAACCCTCACTTACTCCTGGCTGCTCTTACCGTATGATCGCATCCCTCGCCCTACCACTTGCTGGCGTCCTTCTGTCCACCCTCCTACTCACCCCCCTACCATCTTCGCTGTCCTCCTTATCCATCTCCACCCTCCTTCTCTCGGGGGTTGTTACTTCTCTGCCATGCTCGTCCACTTGCCTTCACCCTTGTCCTCTCACTCCATTTCCCTCGCATATCCTTTTGCACACTTGGCCCCTTCCACCCCCTTCAGTTCCATCTCCCCAGTCCCTCTTCCTTCATTGTGTTACACCCCGATCAGGGGATCCCCTCCCCTTCTTTGTTTGGTTCTAGGATTTTTACTAAGTTTTCCATCTCCTCCATTTGGTGTAGCTCTTCCATGTTTGCTTCTATAGTTCTTCCTACATGGCTGCTTCCCCAATTAGCCAAGTTGTCAGCTGGTGCATTGCCTTTCCTTCTTACATGGGTGCGGAGGATGTAGTCTATCTGTCTGGGTAGTTTACCAATCTCCTGCACCAGCCAAGCGGTTCTCCAACTTTGGCTGATCTTCTCCCACTGGGTTCCTTGTTGTAGCTTTTTGACTATTTCAATTGCCATTTTCGAATCGCCTTCCACCTGGAATTTTTGTTATTTCTCTCTTATTGTGATTTCTAGCCCTTTTTCAAGGGCGTGAATCTCCGCTTCATTATTTGTCGTGTTGCCACAGTCCGTCACGTAGATTTTGAGTGTCCTCCCCCTATCGTCTCTAAATACTCCTCTTGTCCCCACCTCGCCAGGATTCCCTTTTGCAGCATAGTCGAAGTTTAGTTTGATGAAATCATTCTGAGGTCTTCCCAATTGATTAACATCCTCCTCTTTATTGGTTTAGTTCTTCCTAGCTGGCTTATGCATCATGCTTTGTTTTAGGTTCAGGCGGGTCATTATCTTTGCTTCCTTTGGGTTAGTTTTCCTGTCCTCCTCGAACCAATTCTCTGTAAGAATAGTCTCTCTGATGTTTTGAATTATCTCGTTCCATTTTTCTATTTTTGCTCTACCTTTGTCCTTGAATATCGACTTGTTTCGTTCTTTCATATATTCCACAGGACGAATCCTAGTGAGAGTCTCCAAGCCCTTTTCAGGATGGTGTTCTAGTACGATTTTTTCCTTTAGTTCTCTATTGTTGTTTGCATGTTGTTTGGATTCCTATCACTAATTTCAAATATTTTCTAATGTTGTTTCCATAGGTTATCGCTGAAATTGCAAGCATTGGTAAGGTGCTCCATTGTCTCTTCTTGTTCTCGGTAGAGGACACATATCTATGGGCCTTGCATTCCTTTTTTTTGCAGTTGGTCCCATGTTAATGCTCACCCATGGCTCAGGATCCAGACGAAGAAGTCTATCTTCGGCCGTGATTTTACTTTCCATATGCTTTCCCATTTATTTACTTCTGGACGTCTATTATGTTTTGCTTTTAATTTGTAGCCTTCTCCTATTGTAAACATTCATTTGATTTTGTAGCCCCATCTTAGGGTGTCCGATCCTTCTTTTATCGTTATTTTCCTTGTTTCCATTTCCTTGTCATAAAGTTCCCATTGGGGTGCTTCTGGCGGTTCTGGCCAATCCTGTTGTTGTTTCCACTTTCTCCAGTATCCTTCTGGTTTTGAGCACCAGTAGTTTTGTATTGTGTTTCCCCCTTGGAGGTTG
Source organism: Pinus taeda (assembly GCA_000404065.3). NCBI lineage: Eukaryota > Viridiplantae > Streptophyta > Pinopsida > Pinales > Pinaceae > Pinus > Pinus taeda. The sequence goes on from APFE030599453.1 coordinate 6,224, forward strand.
GTGAATTGGTGGATTTCTGCTAACTGCGGCTGGTTGTTGAGTTTTCCCCTCTGTTGTCATGCTTCTTCCTAGAAGTTAGATTTGTCCCCTCCTCTAACTTCCCAAAAGCTATGTTTGCTAATCAGATCCCTGTTGGCACTGGCTAGATTCCAGATTGCAAAGCCTTTCTTATTGTTTTGGCTTCTTAGCTTTCCTTCGAGGGACCTAGGCATATCATATTTTTTCTCCTATAGTTTTTTCCAAAGACCTACCCCTCCTTGTATCCATCTCTACCACAGATTTGCTCCCATTACCTGATTTAAGATGTAGGGGTCTCAAATTCCAAGGCCTCCTTCTTTTAGGGATCTGTTGAGCCAGCTCCAGGATAGGAGTGCCTATTTCTTTGTCATACTGGGTCCTTTCCATAAGAAGTTTTTGAACATGTCTACCATTTTCTCGCAGACTGTTTTAGGGGTCGCTTGACTAGTTAGCTGGTATACGAAATGGACTGTAGTATTGATTTTAGCATTATTATGTGGCTTGGGATGTTTAGTATTCTAATTGTCCAGTTTTGCATTTTCTGTTGAATCTTTCCCAACAAGGATTTCCAATTGGCCACTCTATTTTGTTGGTCATTTAGCTAGATTCCTAGATACTTTGTGGGGAAATCCCCAATTCTGAATCCCATGGGTCTTGCTAGGAAAGCTTGGGAGGGTGCTGTGGTGTTGAAGAAATATATATCCGACTTCTCTTTGTTTATCTCTGTCCCAAATGCACTTGTGAAGTCTATGAGAATTTCCATTATTTTTCTGGCTTCCTTGAGCATTTCCTATCCGTATAACATTACGTCGTCTACAAATTGCTGGTGGGTTAGTGGAAGATCATTCCCCTAGAGTCTTAGGCCCATATAATGTTCATTGTAGACTTTTGTTTTGATGTATCTTCCTATACCTTCTGCTGCAAGGATAAGCAAGAAGGGTGATAACGGGTCACCTTGCCTGAGCCCTCTGGTAGCATTGAAAGCTTCTGTAGGAGATTCGTTAAGTAGAATTGACAAAACTAGAGTGGTTACAATTGACATTACCCAGCTTATCCATCTTTCATTGAAGCCAAATGCCTTTAGTATTGTTTTTAGATACTCTCAGTTTAGTCTATCATAGGATTTGGCCAAATCTAATTTTACCAACATCTCTTTAGTTTTTGATTTTTTTAAGGAGTGAATTGCTTCTTGTGCTACCACTATGCCATCTGTTATTTTTCTGCCTTTGACAAATCCTGTCTGATCTTGGGATATCAAGCCAGGTGGTATGGGTTTCAATCGGTTAACAATTATTGTAGCTAAGATTTTATATATAACATTGCAAAGAGCTATAGGTCGGAACCATTGTGGTTCTTCAGAGTAATCTCTCTTTGGGATCAAGGTAATGAATGTTAAGTTCAGGGTCGGGTGCATTCTTTTGGTGCATCTGTATTCCTTCACTAATTTCACTAGGTCTTCACTCATGAAAGTCCAAGTCACTTGGAAGAATTCTGCAGTAAATCCATCAAGCTCAGGTGTTTTGTTCTTCGCCATATTTTTAATTACCTCTTCCACCTCCTCTTTAGTTATTACTCCTAGTAGAGCGATGTTTTGATCTCTACTTACTAGATTAGGGATATGTTGGCTAATTTTGTGAATGTTATCCTCCCTTCTAATATTTGGTTCTATCAAAAGCCCTTTGAAATGCTGAACTAACAGATTCTCCATTTCTTCCTTTTGAGTTAGCCTATTCCCTTGCTAGTCCATTAGAGAGAAAATTATGTTTTGTTGTCTATGCTTTACCATTGCTTTATGGAAGAATTTTGTGTTTCTTTCTCCTTCTTTTAGCCATTGGATTCTTTATTTTTGTTTCCAAAGGATTTCTTTTTTCCTTTCCTCTAATTTATTTATCACCAATCCCTTCTCTTCTACAAGCTCTTCACTTTTTCCTTCCTCGATAATTTTTTGTCGTATGTGCTTCACCTTTATTTGAAGTATCTCTTGTTCCTTCTGTATGTTCCCAAATTATTCTTTGTTCCATTTCTTGATCATCCCTTTTAGGTCTTTTAATCTCAGTCGAAAGGTGTGCATTTGGTTTCTTCCTTCTATCACATTCTCAGTACCTCTCCACCATTCCTTCATTTTATCTATAAAGGTGGTTTCTCTTAGCCAGAAAGCCTCGAACCTAAAGGGTCTGTTCTGGCTCTTTTGGTTCACAGTGATTTCGAGTTTAATAGGCCAATGATCTGACCCTAAACACGGAAGGATTGTTGCTTCATAGAAAATATCTTTCCCAATGAAGTCTTATGTTGCTAAGAATCTTTCTAGCCTAGAGGCTATATGTCTACTTCCTCCTCTTCGATTGTTCCACGTATATTTTCCATTTATGGTTTGGATATCTATCAATTTTAGTTCTTCTTGAAGATCCCTAAACCTCTCTATCTCTATCTCTTCTCTTTTCAAACCTCCTTTTTCTCCTCCATTGATGTTCTCAAATTGAAGTCCCCTGCCATTAGCCAAAGTTTCTCCTCATGGATTTTTCTTAATTGTTGTATTTGAAGGAGGAAGTTTCCTCTTTCTGCTGGAATATGAGGAGCATATACTATAGAGGCTAAAAACCATTCTCTGTTTCCAATTAGTCGAAATCGCCCCGTGAGGATTCTTTTCATGCCTATCCAGTAATGTACTGTAATCTCTGCAGGGTTCCATAGTATTGTTGTGCCTCCCGAACTTCCTTTCACATCTATAGTCATGCATTCGTACTTCAGTTTTATTTTATTTAGGATTCCCTCCATCCTCCCTCCTGTGATTTTTGTTTCTTGTATCAGCATGAGTTGAGGTTTCTCTTTTCTTAGCATATTTGCTAAGTGTCTTTGTTTGCCTTTACTATTAAGGCCTCTTATATTCTAGGATGTGATTATCATTGGGTTGCTTGGTTAACTTGGTGGAATACCACTGATAGCGATACTACTCTCCCTGTATTTACTAACATTTCTCCCATACTCTGTATAGATTCTTGTAGGTTTCTTCAACCTCTTTCTTTCCACCTTTCATTTTGTTAGGGTAGTCTTGGGTGTTGTTCTGTTGGAGGCCTAGTTGTTCTACCATCTCCACCTTCCCCTGCCCCTGTTTCGCTTGATACTGCTGGAATGTTTCTCTGTATAGTATTTTTTGGTCTTTTGGAATGAATCATTCATCTAGATGCGTCCATTCATTCAGTAGTTTCCTCAGCAAATCTTCTTCCATGCTTAGTTCTTCTCACCTACTTGTATCTATTTGCATTGTAGTGTTATCCATCTTCTCCCTGTCTTCCTTTTCCTCCTTCTCTGTCAGCTTGCTTTGGGCTTTCCTCTTAGGTTTAAGTTTACCTTGGCTTGAGCTGCTTTCTTTTCCTTTTCCCCCTGATAGTCCATTGTTTGGGCCTTGTTGTTATCTTCTTCTTCTTCTTGTAGTACTTCAAAGTTGTTTGTTTTGCTGGGATGGGCTTGTTGTTCTTTTTCCCCCTACTGGTATTCTCTCTTGCTTGTCTTCTTTTGTTTTTTACTTCTTGAAACCCTTCCTTGTCTTCTTGGTTTTTACTCTATTGTTTATGCTTGTACTCTTCTTCTTCTATATTTAGCGAGCACTCCTTAAATAGGTGGCCATACTCATGACATCTTCTACATCTGAATGGAATATGTTCATAGTCTAGGGTTTGCTGCTAGACCTCTTCATGATATTCTAGTTCTACTGTGTCTGGAATGGGGTCAGCTATATTCATGTAAACACATATTCTATCATATGAGGTGTATCTTCTTTTTTTTGTCATTTCTGCTATTTTGAAAAATTTTCTTATCGTGTTTCCTATGCCCTTTAGAATCTTTGGGTCTCAAAATTCCATTGGGAGGCCAAATAGCCTAACCCACAGCGGGGCTCCCAAATTTTTTTCCTTGTCTGGGTCATAGCATTCTTCCCAGTATCTCATAAACAATTCAACATTATAATGAAAGTAAGGACCATTTTCAAATACTTTTTCTTTGTCTTGTAGGTTCGAGAATATTACTGTGAAGAAGCCTCTTGCTCCTAGCTTTAGCTTGATATGGCCTCGGGGTTGCCATTTTTGTTGGATCCATTTGGTGATGTCCTTTTCTATCAGTCACACTCCAATAAACTTGCATATAAGCGCATGGTCTTTCATATAACTTCTGTATTGCTCCAGTTTGTTCATCGGTATGATGAATCTTAGTTTCTCCGTCGCACATGGTAAACATTTACCTCTGCTGCCGGCCTGCCATCTTGCTCCGAGGACTGGTGTTGGCTTTCTTGTTTCTCCCGCTTGCTTTTGGTTACTGGTATTCTGGCATTCCCCTGCCGCCACATCTCGATAGGAAGGGATCTCTCCCCCCCTCTTCTCCTTTGTCATTCTCCTCTCATTCTTAGTGTCTGGGTCTGCTGCTTTCAACAATCTGTAGTTTTTTGGGCAAAGTGCCGTCTAACTCATTGTTGCCTAACCATTAAGGTTGCAAAGCGTTTAACAAAGTGAAAGATATAATAACACATTCTATTAAGTTAATGTAATTTAATTATTATCTTTTAGTCTTTTTAGTATATTTTTAGATTAATTTTTGTTTAAAATTTTATTCGAGATTTATTCGAGTTATAAATATATTTTTATTCTTTTAAAATTTTTAAACCATCAATCTATTTATATATTTTAAAATACATTTTTAATAATAAAATCAACAATTTCACTAAAAAAAATATATTAAAAAAACCATCTCATGATTAAATTAAACCATTATCTCTTATTAAAAAAAAATTACTCATGTGTTTTCCCGCTTTCAAAATTGCATTCTTTCTCCAATGGAACGTGCACATTTGAAACAAGAGACCGTCCAGACGTCACCTTTTTTCTTTGGAAAGGACCGAATGGAACTTTGATAGATGTTAACAGGGACACATAACCTTTTTAAGAATTTGATGAATGTTTTTTCGCCGTGGATTTGGTAAGGGAATGGTTGTGGGGTAATATTTATTGATTTTAGATAAAAATAAAATATAGATTTTTAAGGTATTGTATTTATTTATGTATTTAAAAATATATTTTTAAAAATGAAAAGTTATATATGTATGTATAGAACTAATATAGATTAGTTTTGAAAAAGATTAAATTTTTTGAGGTGTATATTTTATTGAAGTTATTCATTTTAAAAGAAGTTTTCTGGGTTACTTTTAGCTTTGTGGACATTAAATTTTTCTTCTTTTCTTTCACATGTGTCGTATTTAGGGTTGCTTTTGCACAACTCGTGCAAGTCCTACAATAACTAGTGACCATGTAAGCTAACGGTAGTTAAGAAGTCTTGATGTTAATCATGGTCATTTCTAAACAAAAAATATATCCAAGAATGTCTCACGTGAGACTTTATCATAATTAGTTAAAGAAATTTGGTGTGGGAGTTATCTTAAAAATCACCAAAGCTGAAATTTCGATACGAACTTTACCAACAATTTTGATATTTTTTGTGATATAAAAAATTAGTCAGATTGTGATCTAGCTGTAATTTGGTTGAAAAAAATCAAAATTAAGTCCATTTAATTTTTCAATTAAACAATTTATATCATTCTACCTAAAAAAATCCCTTAAACACCTAAACTAAATCTTTAAAAATACATAATTTAATGTAAATTTTATCATATTATTTATTAATATGCTAGCATCAAGAATAATGTCAAACACCATGCCGACATGCTGAAAATGACTTGTTTAAATCAAATTTAATTTAAGATGTCTATTCCTCACTACATCATAAGTATCATGGATTCTAAACATAAAGCTCCATAACCACATCCTAAAAATGAATATATTTAGTTTTTATTATTTATATAAATAGTTTTTGTCGCAATTTTACCTATCAAATCAATTTATATAAAACCTTGTAGCTTTCTAATTCCAAGATGAAGGTCTTTGTTTATTTTTTATGAATTAGAAATTCTTTTTTTTCAAGTTTTTATGCTTGGTAGTGATACGTTACATAGAATTGCTTATTTATATTTTATTTTTCATGTCATTATAATGTGCATATTTATTTCTTATTCATTTCAAATGTTATATGATGTAAAAAAAGTCTTGTTATCAGTTTCTTATATAAAATTAACTGTGATTTTTTTTAAAATATTCTAATTAAAGGGAATTTATTACTTAGGAACTTTTTTTAAATACGTAAAAGGTACTATATTTATAATATAATATTTATAAAATATTTTTTTTAATGGAAATATTTAGTTTAAATAAAAGTGAGTTATTTAATTCAGTTGATAATTTTTCCATCACTTAAATGTCAACATTGTTAATGATTTTGTTATTTTTCTTTGCTTTATTTAATAATGAGTGAGTAAACATTTTCTCTTTTTAAAATTGAAAAAATAACTAAACAATCCTTACTCTTGATTTGAAGGAGCACTTGTTAAGTATATGAAGTGCATTTATAGTTTGGAAAAATTTCACATTATTGAATTGTTTATTCTACGTTTATGCTACATATATTTGTTCTGTATCCGGAATGGAGAAATTATAAATCTCAATTTCATATTAACAAAGTATAAATATAAAGGAGAGAAATTTAATATATATAGAAAAGAATGGTTAAGAGTATGTGTTTCTTTGGTAAAATGTTATAGGTTCAAATTCAAAAAGGATTAAAATATTAATTCTTTTATAAATTTTAAATGAATAAATCTCATATTTAACAATTTAATATCTAATTTATCCATAATCTTAAAAATTAAATTATCTTTATTATTATCTATTATAATTATTATTCAAAAATATTGAAAATAAATAAATAACAAACTTAACTTTAATTTAAATATTGAAAATTAATTAAATACATTAATCTCTTCTTTATCGTGGAGATTCCTTAATTTGTAAATAGGCTTTGTTATAATATATTATAGCCATTATTAATAGGCTTACCAAATACTAACATTGGCCCAAAAACCAAACTAATTTATATTGCACTTGTTCCATCATATATTTTGTTTAATTAATTAATTTAATTAAAAGATAAAAAAAGAACAAAATCGATATTAAAATAACAAATTAATCAAATCTCAATGGAGAAATGAAGAAAAATAAACAACGTAATAGCCTACCTATTTCAAAAATTAATAAACTTTAGTGTAAAATGCTTATTATAGAATTATATAATAAATTAAAAACTATCTATATATAAAGAAATAAAATTAAATAATTCATTATATTCAAAGTAATTTTTCCAATTTTAATTTAAAGTAATATGTATTTAAAAAATAAAATAAAAACTACTTTGTATAAATATTTATAGTATTAAAATATAACGAGACTTAACAAGGGTCATCAAAGTTGTAGAATAAGGTTCAACAAAGTTATAATCTCAGTGCCCACCTTATTGCAAGAAGATATATCATCTCTCTTAATTGTGCTTCCTCCATCCAGGGTGAAAGGCAATAAAGCAAAGTATGGGAAGATGGGAGAAATTATAACTAGTATCATGTGAAGCAATGACCTTCGCAACTTAAGAATATTTAAATCCGTGATACCTTAAGGCTATTCCTATCATTGCTAAGGTTACTCCTAACGTTTTCAGCGAAATGAATTCAATGTTGTTTTTAAAGAATGTAGAAACACTAAACTCTTACATTTAACATTTAAAAATAATTAATTATTAAAAAAAATTTTGCAAACCGTTTTAATTGTTATTTAAGATTATATATATTTTAGTTTAAAACTATTTTTAAATGAAATTTATACTTTTTACAATAATTATTCTCAAGTTTAAATTCACAATAATAAAATTTTATGTTTCAATAAAATGTATTATTTAAAAATTTAATTAAAATAATAATATATAAATCTGATTAATTATAATTATAATTTTTCTTTATTATAGTTTTTGGAGACTAGCGACTACTATATTTATGGACAATTTTGAAGCCTAGTTTCAAAAGTGTCACTCGTGAATGTTCAATGATAAAGGTATTTAACAATGAGGACTTGACCAATTAAGCTAATTCTCAAGTTTTAAAATTTTGGGCAAGAGAGAGGTTGTTCCCCCAATATAGATACACTTAAAAGCTAAAGTTACTTGTGACTTCTCAATGATAAAGGTACTTAACAATGAGGACTTGACCAATTAAGCTAACTCTCAAGTTTTAAAATTTTGGACAAGAGAGAGGTTATTCCCCAATATAGACACACTTAAAAGCTAAAGTAAGTTACTCTATTCCAGAGCGTCAACATGTCAGCTCACATAGTCAAGAGGATAACAACTATTCCGCCTAACCACCCAAGCTAAACTCAATTAACAAAGTATTTTTTAATGACAATTACATTTATGATAATTATAAATTAAATTAAACTTCACAAATAATAATAATCATTTTTTGAAATTATTATGAAATTTTATTTCAAATAAAATTATTATTATATGAATTTATAATTTAAAACTAATATATAAACATAGTAATTAATAATTTAAAATTCTCTAAAATATAACTAGATTTTTGGGCTGGTCTTGTACTAATGTGAGTAGAGGTTAATTCCAACCCATACTAGTATAATCTCTAAATGTTTATGTATACCCTTCTAGAAACACAAGTGACTAAAGAAGATTTGAACCTCAAACCCAAACCGCCTAAACATGAAACTTCATTTTTGACCATCACCAATTAAACTGCCTTGATTTTATGATAATTATTAATTAAATTAAACTTCAAAAACAATGACTGCTTTAAATTATTTAAAACTTTTATTTTCTAATAAACTTATTATTATTGGATACTCATATTTAAATATCTAAATTTAAATATTATTAAATTTTTTATCTTTGTTATTTTTTTAAAATGGTTATTAAAATTAGTCTTGTTTAAATATTAAATTATTATAAATCTAGGTTACATATCCTATCAAATATATATTAAAATAATCCAACATAAATAATAACATTATCCAAACTAAACTATTATTAGATTATTAACAACAATATATACTTACACTCTTATGACTATCCATTAAATATTAAAGAAACTAAACCAATCATAAGCAAATTTCAAAGTGAAAAGAGACCAATCCTAGCGGACACTTACAAGTGTCGAGAGCTGCATCATTCAAAGTTTAATGACGATATCTAGAAACTCTGTTTGTTATTTGAAAAAAACACACACATGTTTTAAATTGCAATTTATTCATAGGAAAGTGACGTCAGAAATCCTTTTTAACATTAAAAACATTTTTAAAATAAATTTATCTGTTAAGTTATTAATATGAATTTAATTGAGAAGGAAACTGTCTTTCTAATTTTCATTATTTAAGAAATATTTAAAAGAATATTATTATATTTTTTAATCTTAAATAATAATTATTGCATTTAAAGTATCATAGAGTTGCATATAATTTTATGTACTTTGTTAAGGCAAGTTATTTTAAGGTTATATATATATATCTATATATGGGGTTATTGATAATATTTATTAGTCCCTGCCCTCCGGGCCTGGCAGGGACTATAGCAATCGGTTTTGGTCGGTGACAATTAGTTCGACGCGAGAATCCATAAAACTATTTCAACTTAAAACAAAGTTCCATCGAATGACACGAAAACCAAAACCATATTTTTTATTTGTTTATGCTTTTAACCAATCACAACAATGTTCATCTTATTTGGCCTCAATACGAGGTATACCATCTGAAAAGTTAGGAATAAGTTAGGAAAGCAGTTCCGTTAATTAACACAGTGTCGCCTGCCTAAAGTAATGCTATCACAAAGATAGCATTAGTTCCCTAACATATAATGTTAACATTTTACGGGGAATGCTATGGCGTAGGTTAGGTTCTATGCTGAAGTTGCTGCCACTTGTTGCCATGTGTCTGCATGCATGTTCTGATTCTACGCCATAAAAACGAGGAGGGCCGAACCAAGCACAAGGGTATTCCATTTTTCTTCCCACTTACTCTGCTTTTACTTGTGCTTGTGCCTTCTGCAGTTTCATTGATGTTGCTGTGTTTTCAGGTGCAGGGTTTGCTTCCAAGAGCAGATATACATATTTGGAAAAGTGAATATGCAGATTAAGCTCGTTCCTGACGACTCTGCTGGCACCGTTACTAGTTTCTCTGTAACTACCATTCTCCATACATTCATCAGATTGCATTGCCTTCCCTAGGTTCTCCATTTTTTTAAACTTGCAATGATTTATACTTTATACTAATTACCTGCGGTAGGAATCTAGTGGAACCGACTGTAAATTATTCATGTAGACCTTTCCAGGTAGTCATAATATCGAGCTTCAGACGGCGTTCTACAGGTAGTCAGACGGCGTTCTCCAGTCGATGAAAACTCCTGCAGCCATGTCTACATCCTGATCTTCAACTCCTGCACAAATGCAACGTTGACATCAAAGTAGAGGAACCTGTAATATTCTCAACTTTTGCGGTAAGATTTTATGATAATATCAATCTGCGAAGCGTTCTTTAAAATGAGTAAAATTTCCAATCTCAGTTGCATCAATATATTACCTTATATCTGTTTCAGGCCAAACAAAATGAGTATGTCTGCATTGGAACGTCAGCAGTACCAACATATCTTCCTGCTCACTACTTTGAGACCAAAAATTCTACGGGAATTCAATCTCATAGATGGGGGAATCGCAACTAACAATCCAGTAAGGTTCTTTTTATATATTTTTCTTCGCTATTTGTTAATTTAATTGGCTTTATTTTGGATTTCTATAACATTTCAGAATCTAATCGATATAGATAAAGTCAATTTTTGGCTTAAATATACCCTCAATCGAAATAAAGATGTCCGTTAATTGCTAACATGCTGACATATATGACTGGCATTGAAATCATTGTATAATGCAGTCTTTTCTCTAAAATTTTGTTGCAGACATTACTTTCGATAAACCAGGTGACTAAATTTCTTCGCTATTTGTTAATTTAATTGGCTTTATTTTGGATTTCTATAACATTTCAGAATCTAATCAATATAGATAAAGTCAATTTTTGGCTTAAATATACCCTCAATCGAAATAAAGATGTCCGTTAATTGCTAACATGCTGACATATATGACTGGCATTGAAATCATTGTACAGAGGAACTAGAGAAATTAATACCTTTCAAGACTCGGTCGTAGCAGTCAGGATTTTCTGCTAAAAATTTGAGTAGCCCTATTATTGTTGCGGTAGCTTGTCAACATGAGAGAGCAGGAAGGAGAAGCCTTTGCCTCCTACAACACAATTAGCTGAGAATAGTGCAAATCAGTAAGATAGCTGAACCCAAATTTTATGAGAAAATGAAGCTGAAACATGAGACTTTTACAAACCTTGCATCAAACATCCCAGCACTCGCCTTCCCAATGTTCAGCCATGTGTCTCTTGCATGCACATCGACCGGCTGAGAATGAAACAACACACTTCAAAAATTCTATTTCTTGAAGACAGGAAATGTGCAGAATGGAACTTTGGAAGGAAATACTCGTTAAGTTTATTTAATCAAATCCTTGAACTAAACAAAGAAGATGCTTGTACTGATTCAACTACATTCGAACATTATTGAAACTGTTTTCTCCGTTGAAATGTCTCAATCTGAAGTAATAAAATTCGATTTTATAATTTATAACGACTCCAACGCAGATTACTTGAGACTCAACCAGAAGAAATAACTCCCTTTGGAAAGACAGACAGAGTTTAACACAAAACTACTCTGAGATTCGAAGTTGGTGACAGGAAGGTGAATAATTTGAATATACAATATGCAGCAGCAGCCAAGCCCCAACATCTCCTCACCGTCGACGAGCTTCATGAGACCTCGGGCATCGCCTCTATTCGGCAATTTGGTAGAGGAGCAGGGTGACCCTACTGCCACTGGCAGCTATGAATACAGAGGAGATATCCAATATCAACAGCAAGAGGATTTTGAGTCTTCGCAGGCGGCTCCGCCCAAGAAAGTGGCCCAAGCTATGGAGGCAGGCATGCAAGATATATTACTGCCATCTGAAGGATTTCTGGATGCTCGGTAATGAAGGCAGCTGGTAGATGAGATACGTGGCGAGCGGGAGCCAAAAGGATCATGCATAGACGGAGATGGTTCTGTACAAAAGAGTCACGCACCTGTTATAAGAGGATTGGCCCACCATGTTCTATATTCTAATAGGATCTCTGCATATTATTTAGAGGTGTAGCCTACCAAATTAATTAATTTTAATCGTTTTTTAAGACACTCGGAGCTTTAAGGTTTTTAAAAGATCACTTTAGAAATTTCCTATATTCAGATGAATCTCGTCAAACAAACCGTCGATATGTGAAAACAATACGTTATTATAACATATGCGATACTGTATAGATTCCATATAGTAGACCACTTAAAGCTACTGCATAGAAGCATAAAATATTAAAGCTTTAAGGGCCCAATATATGCGCGGAATCATGAAAACCCTAGAATATAATAACAGCCTGTAAAAAGTTAAATCTACAAATTTGCATTGAAACGATGCTATTCGATATGTCGAAATCTAAGAATATATTTTTTTGTTGGCGCTTTAGCTTTAATATTATGTTTCCAATTTATCTGAACCCTATTAACAATCAGCGAATTTCTTATTTCTCAGCTTTTCCTTACTTTTACTCACATCAACCATAGCTTATCTCAGGTTTTTACATCTCCGAGTCTACAAGCCCATGATCAAACTTGTAATACTGCAAAATATCAAGAGGTGATCAGTCAATGGCCTCGTGGACTACGTTGCCACCTCATGAAATGCCTGGTTCATATGGCTGTACCACCACTAGCCCTGGTCTTGTTGATATTGGCGACTCATCGAAAGGTAACATTCTAAACGCTGGCCAGATAACGACAAATGAAAATGAAAATCAGCTAATGGAGCGCTAATCATTCAATTGCCACTAATTTTACTGATGTTTATCAACGATCTTATACAACTCATATAGTGGAAGATTACACGATCCAGCTGCATGGCAAAAGTCGACAACAGTCCCGCGTACAATTTCATACACTGGCTATTATGTCGGCAGACCCAATATATGCGCGGAATCATGAAAACCCTAGAATATAATAACAACCTGTAAAAAGTTAAATGTGCAAATTTGCATTGAAACAATGCTATTCGATATGTCGAAATCTAAGAATATATTTTTTTGTTGGCGCTTTAGCTTTAATATTGTGTTTCCAATTTATCTGAACCCTATTAACAATCAGCTAATTTCTTATTTCTCAGCTTTTTCTTACTTTTACTCACATCAACCATAGCTTATCTCAGGTTTTTACATCTCCGAGTCTGCAAGCCCATGATCAAACTTGTAATACTGCAAAATATCAAGAGCTGATCAGTCAATGGCCTCGTGGACTACGTTGCCACCTCATGAAATGCCTGGTTCATATGGCTGTACCACCATTAGCCCTGGTCTTGTTGATATTGGCGACTCATCGAAAGGTAACATTCTAAACGCTAGCCAGATAACGACAAATGAAAATGAAAATCAGCTAATGGAGCGCTAATCATTCAATTGCCACTGATTTTACTGATGTTTATCAACGATCTTATACAACAGTCCCGCGTACAATTTCATACACCGGCTATTATGTCGGCAGACGTTAATATTGTGTTTCCAATTTATCTTAACCCTATTAACAATCAGCTAATTTCTTATTTCTCAGCTTTTTCTTACTTTTACTCACATCAACCATAGCTTATCTCAGGTTTTTACATCTCCGAGTCTGCAAGCCCATGATCAAACTTGTAATACTGCAAAATATCAAGAGGTGATCAGTCAATGGCCTCGTGGACTACGTTGCCACCTCATGAAACGCCTGGTTCATATGGTTGTACCACCACTAGCCCTGGTCTTGTTGATATTGGCGACTCATCGAAAGGTAACATTCTAAACGCTGGCCAGATAACGACAAATGAAAATGAAAATCAGCTAATGGAGCGCTAATCATTCAATTGCCACTGATTTTACTGATGTTTATCAACAATCTTATACAACAGTCCCGCGTACAATTTCATACACCGGCTATTATGTCGGCAGACATTGATCGGTACTTCAACATTCAACCTCAGCTACTGACTGGTGCCGCTGTATGCTATAGCTCTGTAGGATACGCTGTGGGCTGGGGCAGGGACTAGCTGCCCCGCAGCCCATCTTGTTTACTTTTCAAATTCACACCAAAAAACTATTCTTTTGGGAATGAAATTAATATTTATGCAATCTTGTATTTTAGCCTATTATTATTAATTTTTTTAATTATTATTTATAATATGAAGATTAAGATAGCTGTTAATATATTTCTTGATACTCTAAAACTATTTAAAACTATTTACATGTTCATGTATGGTGGTATAATGAGTTCATGTAAGTTATTATGTTATGTAAAGTTCTATAGTTGGGATGTTATAACTTTCGAGAAGTTTTATGGCTAGGATGTTATAACTTTTGAGGAGTCTATATTGTCTGAGAGCTAATGAAACTTGTTGAAACTTGTCCCTACAATACTATAGCTGATATGCTAAGAATTAGCATGGATTTTATGTTGTATAAAATTGATTGTTTGCATTTCCAAGTTATGGAACAATACTCGAATAATGCAAGATACATATCGGGATTTGATGGAAATTCTCTAATCCATTATTTAGAAGGATCCGATGTTGTTTTAAGTGAGATTACAGAGTGTTGTTAGCCATGGATGGGCTTGTTTCAATGCCTAATTGGTAGGCAGATTTTTACCTCGATAATAAAAATGAAGATAATATGAGGATCCCTATAGATGTTAATGTATCTCCTAATATTGCAAAGTTATTTATATGCTTATCTATGGTGGTATAATGAGCCCATGTAAGTTATTATGCTATGCGAAGTTACATGGATTGGGTGTTATAAAATTCAAGGAGTCTATGTTGTGTGAGAACTAATGAAACTTTTCAAATTCACACCGAAAAACTATTCTTTTGGGAATGAAATTAATATTTATGCAATCTTGTATTTTAGCCTATTATTATTAATTTTTTTAATTATTATTTATAATATGAAGATTAAGATAGCTGTTAATATATTTCTTGATACTCTAAAACAATTTAAAACTATTTACATGTTCATGTATGGTGGTATAATGAGTTCATGTAAGTTATTATGTTATGTAAAGTTCTATAGTTGGGATGTTATAACTTTCGAGAAGTTTTATGGCTAGGATGTTATAACTTTTGAGGAGTCTATATTGTCTGAGAGCTAATGAAACTTGTTGAAACTTGTCCCTACAATACTATAGCTGATATGCTAAGAATTAGCATGGATTTTATGTTGTATAAAATTGATTGTTTGCATTTCCAAGTTAT
>APFE030599456.1:0-10522 GCA_000404065.3 Pinus taeda
TATTAATTATATGCTAGTACAACCACATTAAAAATATTAATGTAGCTTCATAATTATAACAAAAAAAATTATTGTAATATATTCCCTTGAGAATCAATTTAGATTGTCAACTAAAAAAAACTTATTCTCGTTTACCTTAACTTAAAATAAGAAACCTTTAGAAAATATAATAATTGTGTTGTATATACATTTTTTTAAACATTTTTAAAATAATTTTTTTTTGTTTTTTATTTTAAAAAAACCTAGAAAAGTGGTAATTTGATACTTCTTAAAATCTTCCAATACATTTATGAGAGGATCCTACACTTTTACTATAATAGGCCCATCTATAAACTAGACGTAATAAACTCACGAATTCATACCTTTAAAGTTCAATAATTATACTAAACCTCAACAACCTAGCTATAAAACCTTATTCTGTATATACAGTTCAGTTCTACCTTATTAACTTTGATTTTTTTAATAATAAAATCAGATTTAGTCAAAACATATATTCAATGTCTTCAACGAAATGTAGAATATATGCAGCTATTACTTTCTGATTTCTATTTTGATGCTCACGTTTTTAGTGGAATCAAATCAGTTTACATTTTTAGTGGAGAGTTTTTTAAGTCATCAAAATCAATCTAGTCAATGTATTAGTCATTCTATCAGTAATTTATCCTTTTTGAATCTATATTTTATGCTGGTCATAATACTCACTTCTAGGCGAATAAAATCATGTCGAATTTAAAATCTTTATTCAAATGAAAAAATTAATCAATTTTAAAACTGAAAATGGTCACGCTGTGTGGGTAGTGGGGAAGCGTAGACGGCACGCATCTCGAAAGAACCATAGTTATTAACCTCACAGTGATTATCTAAGTCATTTTTTTTCATATATATATTATAAATTATAACATATAAAATTAGTGTCTCTTTTAATAAAAAAATATTGTGATTTAATTGCATACCAACATTTGTTTTAAATACTTATGTTTATTTTATATATATATATAATATATATAAAAACTGCACCTTTATAACTAATAAACATTTCCCTCTTTTATTATTTCATCCACCCACTCCTCATTTGCAGACATGTCATCATTAAGTAGTGGATGTTCCTTTCTTTTAAAAACAATGACTTTACTTTGGCCATCTTCTTTTTTCCATCTATTTACTTTTGGAGTTATATAAATAAGTCATCTTATATTCTTGCAATTATACAAAGAGGTCTTTATGAAAAAGGAAAAGAGGTAATCCTTAAAAATAGATAGTCAAGATTAGTCATCCATGATCTTAAGATTAGTCTAGCCTAACCTCCAAAGAAGAGGGAATTTTAAAATGACAAATTTTGTTATTTAAAAAAATTAATAAATATGTTTGTTTTCAAAGTACTTGTCTATATTATTTTGGTAACATAACCAGAGGGAACAAGACGTAACTCTATGAAAAGAAACCTATCTTAACTGATAAGTTTTGCTTTATATTGATAATATTATTTTGGGCAATTTAAGTTTGTAAGATATAAAATAATTAAAAATTAAAAATTAAAAGTGTATGTGTGTATATATATATATATAATATATATATAGGTATAATAGAAATATTTCATAAATGATATTTGAGTTGTGTTATTGTAATGTTTTTTAGTGGAGTTTAATAAATTTATAAGTTATTAAAATTAATTTATAGAGTATAATAAGTGTGTATGTTTTAGAGGTTAACTCAAGAAATTATGGGTTTGAGATAATATTTCTTTTTTGAAGTCGTGAGATTATGAGTCAATTTTTTTATTATTATTTATTTTAGGATTTTGCTTCATAATCAAAGTGGGTGTCTTACCTTGTTTACCACTCTAATGGATTATTGAGAAGTACTTAAATTGTTTTCTATGTGGTTTTTCTTGGTAATGTGTTTGTGAATTTTTTCCCATGGTTAAATGTTATAATTATTGGAATCTTCAAGGAGGTATTCATTAGGCATTGAGAGATGTTTATAGGTACATTAAGGGCATGGTTTGGAAAATCCAAAATAGATACAAAGTGTAGGGAATTTGTTTTTCCCTTAACTTGACATTGGCTCCTATTTCATATATAGTTTTCATTCTTGTACTTCTTTTCCATATGGACCAAGAACATCTTATGCATTCATGATAGGATATCTTATAAAAATAGAAACTATTGGTGATCACATAATATCAATATACTTACTAGAGTCATTAATGTCTTGATATTTTATGATGGATATTATTATATTTTTTTTTTCAAGTCACAATTCACCTTGGTGAGTTCACATACCATGAGCATAGACTATCTCTAGATCTACCAAGTGTGGAGATGGATCAAATATCTATGAGGTGCAAACCACTTTTAGATTGAAAACATATTTGATCCCTCTAATTGCTAGGAAGATCTCAATTTAGAATGGATCTATGATATTTGTTAATAAATTAATATTCTTAACCAATTAGTTAAGAAAAAGAGAGTAAAAAATATTGAGATATTAATAATTAATAATGTCAATGTGAAAATGATGTCAATATTAATATTAGACTTTACTGAAATTATTATAAAATGATTAATATTGATAATATAATATAAAAGAGATTAGAATAATAGTAAATTAAGATGGCAGTGTATAAGTCACATCCTATAAACATTTTGGATAACATTTTGCTCATTCAAAAATACCCTAAAATTAAAAAATAAAAAAAAAAAAATAAAAAGAGCAATTTATATGTAAGTGTAAAGATTATAACTAGACTTTACTCGAAACTTACTAATAAAGATAATAATAATTAATAATTAAGAAATAGAATATATATTAAGGGAATGTATTATAAATGGCACTGTCCTATAATGAATATTGTTGTGAACATCTTTGCCTCATTCAAATTACATAAAAATAAAAATAAAAATAAAAATAAATAAACATTTTAGTATGACTTTTTGGAATATTTTTCGATGGGTTTTTCCGGTCTAATTTCTCTAAAATCTAGCAAGAATTTATTGAAATAACTAGTTTGATCGGTAAGCACTGCACAATCCAAGTGACCTAGGGGTTTTTGAGGGTGCTTAATCCATATATACAGTGAAAAAAACCAATTTAAATAACAAAAATCAAGATTTCACCTCAATTTTTTCCGCTGGATTCTCGCACTAATGACAACTCCAATAAAAATAATCCTACCTTAAAATAAAAATTCTACATTATTTTTTTATTATTAATTTTTGTTGAGTAGTTAAGCTAAAATTCACTCGGTCGTGGAAACGACGAGGTTTATGAGAACCCATGGTATTACCTATTGTATTCATGTGAAATATAGCCTATTTAAAAGGGGGAACTAAACCAAGGTAGATATGTCTTAACTCCGGATCTACCAAGCACCCAATCAAATCTCTTAGGATGGAAATACCTTAAGATGAAAAGATATTTTATCCCTCTCTACCCTTGGTAGATCTAGAGTTAAGATTGATCTAGGTTAGTAATAATGGTAATAATAAACTTGTATAAGGGTAAAAATATAAATTTGAATAATTAAAATTCAAAAATAAATTATGGAATGAAAGAGCTTTTAATTGTCCATTGCCATTATAATGTAATTTAAACAATGATATTCAATGTTCAAGTCCTATTGGGTCAAACACAATAAATTATATGGACTATGGGGTAGATATTGTAGTGTTTGTAAATGTTGGCTCAATTCTACAATCCAATATGAGGGGGGTGTGTAATATGCTCTAAAGTGATTAGAAGCAAAAAAATTTCAACAAGAGATTTAAATAAACTATTTTGAAGACCAATAAGATATTTTAATTTGTATAATGTGGGCTATCATAAAATATTTTAATACAAATAAAGTTTTGTGGTTAAAACATTTATTTGGTCCTATATATACTCTATTTAGCATTGAGAAAACAATTATATGATGAAAAATAACACATTATATTTTGCACTCTAAGGAAATTTTCATGTGAAGAAATTTGATCCATTAGATTTGTACTTAAGATGGATCTATGCTAGTAATAAAACATTTTTAACCATACATATTTACCACCATTTTACTGTGTATATTATTATCTTGTGAATAGGCTTTGCTACAATACCATGAGCCAATACCATGACTTATCAATATCACATGCCCAAAAACCACAAGTCATTTCAAAATCATTTCTATTCCACAGAGATTAAATTGGGGTTTCAACAGAATTATAAATGAGAATACTTTGATATATAGGATGTGAAATTTCTGAATAAATTATAGTAATTTTAATTATTATTTTATATATAGTAGTTAATAACAAAATTGTAGTTAGTCCATGTGTTTTTATATATAAATTACTTTTAAGATGTAATGAGAACATAAATTAAATACATTTACTCTTAGTTGTAATAGAAATGACATTCAAACAAACACACTTACATTACATTACTTACTTACATTACACACATCTCCCCTTGACTCAACCACATTATGCTTTCTATATATGTGCCTAACATTTATGTTTTTGAAGCTTGACAATAATGGATTTGTCCTATTTGTTATTTGGACTAGTGCTATGTGATCACATCATGCCCTATTGTTTCTATGGTCCATGATGATATTTGAGTTTTAATAATTCCCAACAGTTGAGGAAATCACGTTCAAGAGAATGGGTAAAGGAGGTGAAGGTGCCATGAATCTATTCATGGTTATTTTTTAACAGGCCTACACCTCTATGAAAACTAATGGATATATTATTGTGATATAATATATATGTTCCTGTTATCCCCTTACTTCCCTAGAATGACCCTTTAAAAAAAATGTGCATTGATCCCTAGAAAAATCCCTACGTTACACATTAATATCAATGTAAAGCCCTACATAGTGAGTTATATTTCTATTGTTATATTGTTATGGTTGGTTGGACCCTTTATTTGTAATTGTTGCCTTTAACATATGAGAAAATAATGATACTCATATTTATCACAAATTTTAATAGTGTAAACTATCAAACAGAAACGGTAAACTCAAAATGAGAGCTCTAGCCAAAAGACCCCCAAAAAACACGAAAAAAAACCTAAAAATGAAAAATGTTGATGCTCGAATACTTTTTTTTGGTAAATTTTCAATATTTTTTAAAAATGATACTAAAAGTCAATCAAAACCATTTCTCTTTTTGTGCAGAAAACACCATGAAAACAAAATATGTTGATGCTGGGCAAAAAAAAAAAAAAATCGAGGTAAATTTTCAACAATCATTAGCAATGCCGTTAAGGATAAAATATCATGACTCAAAAAAACCTTAAAATTCCAACGATTTTCAAGGATGACATTATGGATCAATTATCACATCTCTGAAAAGCATTAAAATTCCAACAAATTTTAGCCATCGTGTTAAAGATAAAATACATATAACTATTTTTAGCGATAACATTAAAGATAAAATATCATGACTCAAGAAAACCTTAAAATTTTGACAATTTTTCAACCATGAAATTACGGAAAAACTTTATGACTAAAAAAAATTATGAACACCTAAATGAAACAATCATTATACCAAGAGTAATTTCCTTTTTAAATGCTAAAATTATGAAAATTTTAAAATCTTAGCCTATGAAAACTTGAGACATTACAACAAAAATTTAAAAGGCAACCATAAAATTGATACACAATGTAGGCGAACTCAACACATTCTAATGAACACTTAGAGACCAACCAAGAAATTGACACACTGCGAGGGAAAACTCGATCGTTTATAACGAAAAAATTAAAATCAACAATCAAAGTGACACATAATGGGATTGTCTTGCTAGTTGAGGACTGACATGGCCCTGTAGGAAAAAATAAATACAATAAAATAATAAATAAATATGTAAATATATAAATATAAATATTAAAAATGAAAAATACAAAAAAAAATGAATATTAAAACATGAAATAAATTTGTAAAAAACACAAAAAGTTAAAAAAATAAAAAAAAATAAAAATATATATTAAACATAAAATTAAAAACTGACCCCCAAAAACATTGAAAAAAAAAAAGACAAAATTAAAACACATTTTTTTTTTGTAAGCTTGTTAGGGACTTTCCTTTTCATTAACATCAAAATAGGACAATTTAAAACCATATCTGTACGGTTAGGTGTCCTCAACCTTCCTAGAGAGAAACCAGATCTATTGGCCACCTAACGACATGATAAACCATATAGTAACAAAATGTGTTAATTCTAATCATCCATGCCAAGTAAGTTTGATTATTTTTGTACTACCTAGAATCTAAATAACTATAAACATAACTATAAACATATTGGACATTATATTACTGCTGCATTCAATAAAAATAAAGAGAGAGGGAGAAACACCTAGCTAATCATATTTTGTAGACTTGATAGAAGAAGAGTCCTTCGCGCTAGAGCCAGGGAGCTTGGTTTGAGGGATGCATGGTAGGTGTTGCTGAATATGGATGAGGCACCCATTCTGCTACCATAATTGAAATTGAAATTTCTGAAATTCCTTGCTATAATTTGGAAGCCCATGAGTGGTTGAAGCCCTACCAGACGTAATTTGATCTCATGCTTTTGATAGGAGGCTCTTCATCAACCAATACAAGTGCAATGTTTGCTTAAACTGATTTTCCTTACCCCTCATAGGACCATGATTAGGCACTAATGTTTTCCAGTCATGTAAATTGATGTCCATAATCCCTACTAATTAATCTCTTCTTCCCATTCCTCGATCAGTTGATGAACCTGGGTCAAGGTGCCCTCATGATACACTATTGTTGCTTCATTGATGATGCTTAGGACCAAATTTCATCCTTGAGCTCTACCCCCAGAGGAGCTCGGTTGGTTACCCCCAAGGGATTCCTTAGAGCTTTTCCTTCGATCGTGCAAGCTCTGGGTAGCGTTGTACTTTTTAGAGGCAGAACAAGCCATGAGAATTCAGTACCTTTAATTACTTTCAATAACAAACAAAGACCATGTAAACCACTCGAATGGGAGCTTTAACCCAAAAACACAAAGCTTCTAGGGGTCCCCATAGATTCAGGCACTTGTCACATGAAATATATGAGAGGCCAGAAACTGAAATAGACCCTAAATCAATTGCCTGACAAAAATATACATCCGACAAAGAAACCACTTGAACCCATCATTCAACCACTGCCTTTCAAGGAACCAGAAGACAAAATTGTAAGATGAACCATCCTCATACCAAATCCATAGAGGTTTCGCGTCAAACCTATTGACATACATATAAGAACAGAGGCCTGTGAGACAGGGATAAAGAAAAAAAACCCAGAAGTGGCGAGAGAACCACAACTAGTATAATCCCATATGAGACAATATAATACCAAACACCACAGACACATGAAGACAAGAAACAAAAGAAATCTCTTCCGTTTTTGTATTCTCCACATAGAAATCCACATATGCCACCTTCTATAGTGACCAAGTTGCATCAAAACCTTTCAAACCATAGGCCAACAGATAGATATAATGAATCATAGGGGCACGTTTAGAGGAACTATAGACATACCCATGAACCAAAGCTTGAAACAACTGTGACTGAACCCTCGCCTAGGGAAAATGCACCAGTGAAGCCTTCTCCAAGCTACTTTCTTTGCAGACCAGGGCTGAGGGAAACAAAGTTCACTATCAAGAAACTTTCCAAACATACTGTGGAAAACACTGGTTATTCCATCTAGACTTATGCATCTGCCACCTTCGAGGATGGAATTAACTCCTTACATGAAAATATCCACCACTCCATGTGCTTTGTGCATGTGGAGGGTGGCGAGGAGGAACCTTGGTATTATCAACTTAATTCGTATACAGGTCTTATTACCACTGGCTCACACCCCGATCGAGGATGGGAACCAATGGCTTGATTATTCTGTTGACTATGTCTGATGTCCTGCTCCAGGAGAAATGTTAAGCGGTTCGGGTCCTCATTTGCAAGCCAGGGATGCCCAACCATCTCCAGTGATTTTCCTTGATGAGAACAACCCCAATTTTCAAGGAAGTATGTCGCTTTGTTTCTATATTGTTGAACGTGAGAGGTAAGGATGTAGTCAAAATGTGGAAGAAGCTTACCCACTACTTAAACCAAGTGATTTGTGCACTATATGTGGCTGAGTTTTTGTCATCTACCTCCTTGGCTCAGTTTCTTAGTAATATTTATCATCAATTTTGTGTTCCCTTCAATCACTAACGTTTTGTAACTGAGTTTAATTGTTGTAATGAGGCCTTGTTTGATTGCACTGAATTTTTCCTCTTTGTTACTAGCATACCCATAGTCAGTTGCAAATACAAGTCATGTTATTTTGTGGGAATATCGAAAGACCCCCCTGAAACCAGTAGGGCCCAGGTATCCTTTAGATGCACCATCAAAGCTTAACTTAATAAATCCCTTCGAAGGAGCAGAGAATAGGTGATACAATAAGTTTCCAGGAACTTGGGGCTCTCATACTAGGGGAAAGACTTAGTCAGTTGAGAATTGTAGCTTCGTGGAGGGAAACCTCCAAATCATCCGGGTGCCATTTTTCCACCAGGATTATTTCTCTAATATTTTTAGTTATTCCTTTCCAAACTTCTTCTCAGGGTTTCTAACGATGTTTAAAAATCATTCTATTATGCTCCTTTTATATGGCCCATGGAAGAAATCCCAATACTAGATCCCAATCTCTGTCTAACATGAGTCTCGAGAATATGCCTTTACGCCATAAAAAATGGATTCCTTGACACTTTGATGGTCTCTATCTAGGAGACCAAACATGCCTCCTAACTACATCCATTTTTGGTCAGCAAAGGAAAAGGAGTTTAAAATATGTTCCACGTCCTCATTATGTTGTCCAAATAAGAAACAAAATGATGGCCCATGAATATCACATTTTTAAAGTTGTTCCCAGGTGAGAATTCTCCCTCTACAAACCAACCATTAAAAATATGCTATTTCCAGCGATAGTCTACCAGTCTAGATCTTCTTCCATATGAGGTTGTCATGGTTTTGACCAAATTCTTCCTTGATGTTAAATATGCCTCGGGTAGAATATCCCCATAATAGAATATCATCCCCTTCCTTGATTATGATTTTCCTTGATTGTAATTCTTTGTCCAGATGTTGCCACTGATCTGAAATGGGTGGGTTTTGCCAATCCTTAAATTCTTTCCATTTCCTCCATCCATAGCTTTGCTGGGTGGCCTTCAAAAACTGGTCCACAATAGATAAGTTTTGGTTATTTTTAAATACAAAAATATCTCCTAAATCTTGTCTACTAAATTTTTTTTCTCTCTTTTGCTAGGAGTCTTGCTAAAAGGATGTTGTTCTTCCATTTCTAATTTCGTAGAAGAAATGATGGGAGACAAGGTCATAGTTCCCTGCTGCTAGATTCCAGATTGATGATCCCTAGGGAGGATCTCCATATATGAGAATATCTTTAGTTTGGATTGGCATGCCATATTTTTTGGTCCATATATTTTTCCATAAATCTAGGCCTCCCATTATCCATCGCCACCATATTTTAGCACCCATAACTTCATTCAAAGTGAAGGGATCTCGAAGACTTAATGCCCCCTCCATCTTTGGCTTCGTGAGGTTAGGCCAATAAACTAGAGCCCGTTTCTTCAATTGTTGAGCTCCTCCCCATAAAAAACTTTTTAAATATATCTTCCATCTTTGAATAGGAAGTTTTGGACACAACTATCCCCGAGAGCTAGTAGATACGAATTTATTGAAGGACAACTTTTAGAAAAATTATTTGACTAGCCAAATTGAGAGCTTTGAAGGCCCAACTGCTGAGTTTTGATTGGATCTTTTGAAGAAGGGTTTCCAACAATAATCTTTTAAATAATTGAATGCGAAGGGCATGCCCGGATACTTAATATGTAAAGAGTTGATTCTAAATCCCATAAGTCTAGCCATAAAGGTTTGGATGTTCATCGGGGTATTGACAAAGAAAATACTAGACTTTTCATTGTTCACTAGGTTACACAAAGCTTCCATAAAGTCATGTAGAATATCTTTGATTCTTCTGGATTCCCTCAGCAAGACCTGATAGAATAACATGATGTTGCTTGCAAATTGTTGATAGGTAATGGGGAGGTCATTTCACGACAGGCGAAGGCCTTTGATCCAAGATGAAAGTATTGTTGATCTCAAATATCTTCCCAATCCTTCGACTGCTAAGATAAAAATAAAAGGAGAAATCGGGTCACCTTGTCTTAAGCCTTGAGGGGGGTAAGGTATGTTTGTTTTTCTAATTAATTAATTATCAACGAAAATTTAATTAACTAATAAACTAATATTTAATTAAAGGTTTTTTAATGTTTCCTAATTTATATTTTATTAAATTTGATGGAAGACCATTGTTTAATCATGTAACAATAGATCTGAAAATCAATATTAGGACAAAAAGGTAGCTACGGGAGTTGATTTAAGAGGGACCACCTTATGGTGTAATTAAAATTGAATTTTTCAATTTTGTGTAAAAATAAAGTAGCTTTATCTTTTATTTGTTTTTGAGTTCCAATCAAATATAAAATACAAATGGGTTTT
>APFE030599466.1:0-10856 GCA_000404065.3 Pinus taeda
TCAGATTTCTTCTTAAGGAAATATATCCATGTATTCCTTGAGAAATCATCTATAAATGATACATAGTACACAAACTTACCCAGTGATGGAACCTTCACAAGTCCAAACACATCACTATGCACAAGCTCTAATATATGCTTTGCCCTCTTACCACCAAAGGGGAAACTCACCCAATTCTACTTCCCATATACACAATTTTCATAGAAATCAAAATTCAGAGAGATATTACTCATACCTTCTACCATACCTTTACCATGAATTATTCGAAGGCCCTTCTCTCTAATACGTCCAAGCCTTTGATGCCATAACATGGTCTTCCCTCTAGAGACCACTAGATTTTCTGCTCCACATTCAAGAACCATAGTACTGTTGCACCCATCAACAACTGTGCTACCTTGCAGCTTGTACAGAGTTCCAATCCGAACTCCCCGCATTAATACCAGTTCTCCCCGAACCATCTTGCAGGTATACTTCTTGAACACTATTTTTATACCTGCATCATCCAACTTGCTTACAGAAATCAGATTTCTGGCTAATGCAGGAATATGCAGAACACCCGGAAGTGTTCTAACTCTTCCACCTTGCAACTTCAACTTTACTTTTCGACGACCAACGATTCTAGCCTTCCTGTCATCCCCCAAGAAGACATCACCACCATCATATTTCTCATACTCGTAGAACCACCCTCTACGGGGAGTGAAGTGAAAGGATGCACTTGAGTCAATCAACCATGACTCATGATCTACATGTGTACTTGAAGAAGCCAAGTACACATCCCCACCTTATCTGAGGTGGTTTTCGCCTCTATAGAAGGAGCATCATCACATCCCTTTCCTTTTTCAGGAGCTTTAGATTTACAATCCCTTTTGTAGTGCCCTTCCTTTCCGCATTTCCAGCACACCTTTACAGGTTTTCCTGGAGATTTAGATCTCCCTCTAGATTTAGATCTACCACTTGATGACTTATATTTGTTTCTATTCTAGGACCATCCTCATACAAACAAGGTATCACTATTCTAGCTCTCCATATTGTTCTGTCTCATCTCCTCCATCAACAAGGATGAGACTATTACATCAAACTACAAGGCAATTGCATTACTACTTATTGCAATAACCAGACTATCCCACGAATCTGGTAGAGAACACAACAAATTGATGCACTTATCTTCATCTGAAATTTTAATATCAACAGATAATAATTGTCTTACCACAGTATTAAATGCATTCATATGCCTTGTCACTGAGTCTCCATCTTTCATCCTTGTGTTATACAGTGTTTTCCGTAGGACAGTTTCATCACCAGAGACTTAGATAGGTACAAAGTCCCTAACTTGTCCTACAGAACCTTCATCGTAGCTTCCCCTGATACATTCAACAATATTGAATTTGAGACACACAATTGTATTGTGCTCTTTGCCTTCCAATCCAACTTCTTCCATTCTTCATCGAACACTCCCGTTGGTTTAGTATCTGGATCTACCATGATCTATTGATCTTTATCGACCAACAGATCCTCCATCTTGAGTTTCCACAACTCAAAACTCTGACCATTAAATTTCTCGATCTCTATCTTTCCACTGCTCACCATCTTCTTTCACCACAAGAATCGATCCCACAGATCTCCCACTGAACAGGGTCTACCACAAGCCCGAGCGGAACCCCTCAGTAACAAAGGTGTCCCCTTAAAGCCAAAACATCTCTAATAACAAATGTAGGTTTTGACCCCATACAGAAATTACTTGCATATGGATTCTAAAACATAGAAAATAAACAATAGTGAGATCATAACACATAAAAAAATTATACACAGAGATTTTCCCCTGGATCGCAAAATCGAGACTACCATATTGATTTTTCATTATGTTCCTTTCAATATTACAATACATATATATACATGTCGAAGCATCCAATACCATGGACCGAAAACCATCGTGCCCAAAACCATGTGTGAAAACCATGCACAAAACCATAGGTAGGTCTACCCACCTAATATAGTGTCCAAAAAAAAAATTCCCTGGGATATTTCCCTAGACCTGTAGAGGGGGGCTAATCACCCCCCTCAAACCCCCTGTGAACCCCCCATTGCGCAATTGGTGTAATGAAGGGGGTGCCCATTAACTAGGGGAGCTAGTCATGGAAAGAATATAACACAACCCAACAATTCTTTCTTTCATTTGAAGTTGTTAACTACAATGTTCACAACTGCTTAGTTGATTTTGGCATGGCAGCCAACGTCATGCCTCTCTCCATTGCTAGGAAGATCAATGTGTAATGGAGCGAGACATCCATGTGAATCATCCAACTTGATCGAACATCAATACCAGCCATTAGTGAACTGCAAGACATGATCATCCAGCTATCTCATGAAAATTGAGTCAACCAATGCATCAACATAGTTTTTGTGGACATACCAGAAGCATATGGTCTATTACTCAATAGAGACTGGTCCCACAAGCTAGATGGATATTTTTCTACAAAATGGTCTCATATGTGGCTTCCGTATGATTTGCGGAATAAACAGATATTTTCATTAAAATATGGATGCATGCAAACATTACATAAGAGCAATCCTTTTCCTCAGATTGACCGCTGCAGCATTTAGTAGATATGAGTTAGCCGAAGCATAACAAATCTACAGGCTACCTGGCATGCAAGCAGACTGAGTCTAAAAGATCTATGACCCAACTATCAGATTTATCTATTGATCCGGCCACTTTAGGATCACACCAGCGTCAAGCACTGATGCGCAGGCTTCTCAAATCACCTATAACCTCTGAATTCAGCTCGTGTTGCAAGCAGATCAGACAGGATGTTCGCAGATGCAGAGCAGGAGTGAAATTCGACTCAAACTTCTTGAATCTAAACTCTCCCAATCTCGAATGGGTCTTACTTCACAGCCTTGGTTTATTTATAAGGCTGGAAGGGAACAAACATTCGTCCATGGGTTCTGTACAGACTGATTACTCAAAAGACAAAGATAGATTCGGGCATGAGAGGACTGTCCCATGTTATCTCGTCCCTTCTCCTTTTACGAATAGCTAGTGGCATGTGGGGACCAAATCTAGGACACTGAATGATATCTGAAAAACATAAAGAAGAGATACGTAGATCTCATTCTTGTACCAAGATTACATTGTGGATAATCGGACCGGATCTTAGGACATTGAATTACATCTGAAAAACATAAAAAAGAGATACGCAGATCTCATTATTGTACCAAGATTACACTGTGGATATTCCAGAGCAGGGGAATCCACGAAAGCTTGTCCAACACCATCGTCGGTTGGAAATACTACAAAAGTACAAAGTACTCTATCTGTGGGTGAGAATAGTGTTGATAGTTAAATATTTCAATCAGGAAATTATTGAAGTACTGCACGCGAACTTCTTTCTCGGTTTTCAAAACTTGAAGATTATGTCAGTCAAGTGGCTCCAAGAAACTGAGATTAAGGAAAGGATTTGTACTGGGATCAATTTGTTCATGAAAGCTATCATAACTCGTATTGCTTGTTATATACATTTTTGGGCACTTCAACCCCAATCACAAATGTCCATAAACTGAGGGCTCTTAAGTCCCTAAAAGGGTTGCTTCACTGCCTAAAGGAACAAGGTCAACTGATACATCATCTCTAGAAGTACTCCACTGAAATTGCTCATAAATGTCAAAACTGGACATACTGAAAGCCCATGCAGAGGGTGCCATGCATATCACCTTCCCAATGTATAGGGTGCGATGCATACTATTTTCGCCTTTGTAGGGTGCGATGGTCGAATGGACAAATGGTAGGGACCAAAATGCGAGGTGGAAGATCATGGAATCTTCCAGAAGCTTCCCCTAAACACTTTCCACTCCATTTTCGACCAGGATGAGTAAAGAGATCTTCATTTCCCAAAGTGGAAGCAGGAACTATCAAAGAAGAAACACTAATCAAGGATACCAAAAGATGAATACCTCTCTGTAATCATCTATATATGGAATCCCTCATCACAAAGACCAGAGGCTGGAATTTGTTAACTTAGAGGAAGTGTTGTTGGTATTCTGGTGTACATTCACAGTGTTGAGTGATTTTGCTTTGCTTGAGGTGAAAGAAGGGCTTCTTAGCTGGAGGATGATGCTGGGTTAGAGCTGCTCATGGTTGTAATCCTCTTGCTACTTTTATCTAAATAAAGCTACTCTTGTTTCCTTCCATATTCTGGAGTACTTGTTTATATATGCTTGTATATGGTAAATGTACATTTGATCCTGCATTATTTATGAATTTAGATCCTTGTTTCTTGCATAGTAGTATGTTGCTATGATTCTACAGGTCCTTTTGAAGCTGAGCAGACAAAGAGAGAACAACAAAACTCTATCAATAAGGAGAGGGAATCGAGCGCAAGACTCAGGTTGGTCCTCTTGGTTCTCTTCTCATCTATCTTCATAAAAGGAATCAATAGTAGACTTTGATTGTTTGTTTCTAAGATAGCCACCCATCTTAGTGGGAATAGCAGCATCCGTGTGGACACTATTCTCGTATAACACTGCTGGAGATGCTCTTTACTTTGTAGTGATTTGTCACGAACCAGCATACATGGCCACATCTCTGCATGCTTTGAAGGAAAGGGAGGTCTTCAATATCAGCTATATTTTCAACAGATTTGTATACTATTCCATTCATGTGAGCTCTGGGTTCACTGAAACCCAGAATC
The DNA here is from genome assembly GCA_000404065.3 of Pinus taeda. Taxonomy (NCBI): domain Eukaryota; kingdom Viridiplantae; phylum Streptophyta; class Pinopsida; order Pinales; family Pinaceae; genus Pinus; species Pinus taeda. The sequence goes on from APFE030599466.1 coordinate 4,689, forward strand.
TTGAGCATGTGGAGAGAGTATGGCTTTATCACAAGTGCTGACAACCCGTAAATTTTCCACCATTCCAAGAACCAATCTGGAGTGGGGTCACTTTGTTCCAAGGATTCTACTGTCATCCCTTTGAAATCAAAGTTGAACTGCATACAATAAAACAAATTAGAAGCATAATTCTGTAAATTCATACCTTCAAAAAATGCATCTCTCTGTCGATCTGCATCATAATCTTCTCTGTGAAAGTGGTTGCCAAATCTTATGAAGGTAATATGGCAACTTTGAATGAAATCCTCATCATCATCTCTTTTTTGTAAGACATATATTATACTACCTATATGCTCTAGGTAGTCTAATGCTTCTATGGCTTCATTATTCATCTGTTCTTGCATTGTCTCTGTCCATAAATAAGGAATCCCAATTCTGTGCCTGATTTCCTTGATAGGATACCAGGATTCATCATGAACCAACAATGGAGTTTCCAATCCATATCTTATCCATCCTGTAGGAGTTTCAATTTCAACATGATCTTCATTCCTTCTGATGAAATTTCAATTTAAAGATAAGACTGAGTGTGCTGACAAAAATTCTCGGCTGAGCATATCAGCAAAACTGTTTTTATCCCCAGATATAAATTCTATGTCAAAAGTGTATTGGCTTAATTGCATGACCCATCGTACCATGGCCACATCTTCAAAATCACACTTTTGAATAGAATATTTCAAAGCTTGGCAATCTGTTCTAACTGTGAACTTTGTATATATTACAAAGTCTTTAAAATTTTCTATTCCCAAACAAACTGCTCTTAATTTATTTTTCATACTGGACCATTCGTTGATTTTTAGCCCACAAACCTAATGCATATTAACAGATTTCTATATCATTTTTGCTACTGGGATTCCGTTGGCATAGGATTGCTCCCGAGCCTTCATAACTAGCATCTGCCATTATTATTTTCTCCCAATCTTCTCTGATAGGAGAAAGAGGCTGAATATTTCTCACCTTTTCTTTTATTCTTTTGACTGCTTGAGTACAGTCATCAGTCCAAGGAATTGGATTCTTTTGAAGCTGTTTGTTTAAAAGCTTTCTTTCCTGTGCACAATGTTTCAAAAGCTTGGAAATATAGTTCAAACTTCCCAAAAACCTTTGCAACTGTGTTTTATCTTTGATTTCATCTGGAAAGTGGTCTACAAAGTTTAGGCTCCTTTGGATGACGCTATATGACCCATACTGTATGTTGTATCCCAACAAATCAATTATTGGCCTAAACAATTTCATTTTTGGTTCTAATAACACAATACCCATTTCCTTTACTCTATGCAAGAATATTTTCAAGTGTTTGATGTGGTCCTAGATATTATCAGAATGAATTAATAAATCATCAATATATTTTTTCAGAAACTCCTCCATCCCTTCAAAAGTTTCGCCCATTATCCTCTGGAATGCCGAAGGAGCATTGATTAATCCAAAGGGCATTATGCTCCATTCATAGTGTTCTTGAGGCACAGAGAATGCAGTCTTCCACTTGTCTTCTTCTTTGATCCTGACTTGCCAAAATCTAGATTTTAAATCAAATTTAGAAAATATCTTTGATTTGGATATCTGAGCAAGAATGGAAGATGGCTTCGGTAGAGGATATGCATCATAATCAAGAATAGCATTCAGAGGTTTATAGTTTACGACTAATCTTGGCTTACCTCTGGATATTTTTGCATGTTTATTGACATAAAAGGAAAAGCATGCAATAGGACTCTTGCTTTTCCTGATGAGTCCTTTCTTTAGAAAATCTCGGATTTCTTCTGTACATAATTTAAGTTATTCTTCATTCATTGTGACAGCTTTCGATCTTCTTAATTTACCACTGAAATCCTTCTTAAGTGGAAGTTCCACTTCATATTTGCGCACATGCCAAAAGGCATTGGGATCATCTGAACAACACTCTTTGAATTTAGCAGTGAGGTCTACTATTTCTCTTGAATATTTTCCATTATCCAGATGTTCTTCTGTCTTCAAAATTTCCCTTTTTATCTCCATCTTTGCTAACAAATTTTCCATCCTTTCTATCCTCTTTAGTTGATTTGGAGAATTTGAATTTATGAACAAAAAAAATATCTCTTTATTTCCTAAGCTGACAAAATAATTGTATCTGTTGCTGGCGCTGTCTAGCTTAGCTCCATGTTTACTGAAGTTTTGAAAAAATGGAGTGCCAAGATACATAGCACAATCCATTCCTGGAACAATAGGGCAAACCAGATGAACTCCTGTATCCTCTGTGAGAAACACATCAATGTTTGCCTCATGCTTTGTATAGATATCACCACTGGCTGTAGTGACCTTTGGGCAAGATGTTGGCCTTCGATGATCCATGCTAACAACTATGTCACTGACTATATTTAACCGAGAACCAGTATCCATAAGGATTTTCCAATATTCAAAATGTTCTCCTATCCTTACTTTCATTCTTACACAATACATAACATCTCGATTCAAGATATTGCATGCAAGGCTTGGTCTATGTTCTTCCTTTTCTCCATCTAAATCATCATTTTGGTTGATTTGGGAAGAAATAGGATTTGGGTGGAAAGTCAAATTTTCTTCCTTTCCAGATATAGGAGGTTGTCTATGTGTAGAAGCTCCTACTATACAAGCATTCATTAACTTTATATCCAAGTCTCTGTGGTTTTCTATACAAAGCCTTCTATTTTCTTTTATAGTCTTCCTTAATTCTTTTATTGCCTGATGGATGCCAGGCAATGTTTGGGGTAGGTCTTCTCCAAAGTGTTCATTCCGGAATTGTTTAGTTAAAGCATCTACTGAGAAAAGATTGGCAGGGGGTACATACCCTTTATTTGGATATTTCTTTGAACTTGAAGATAAATTCTTCAAATGATCCATCAACAAATTTCTGTACATTTCTTTTATTTGCATATCAGTGGCTGCCTACATTTGCACAAAAAGATTTTGACTTGTTTCATCATAGTCTGTTTTCATCATTCTAAATGTGTTGCAGTTGCAAACATCTGGATCACTACAATCACATTCTCTGCATTCTATACAATGAGGATCTCTGCAAGGTTCCTCATCAGAAGACTCATCAGAATATACATAATTCAATTCATCATCAGAGTCTGTGTCAAAAGATAAAAGTTCATCACATCTACTCGGAAGATCAAAGAAATTTATTTTTGCTTTTTTATTTCTTTATTGCATTTTCTTCTTTGATTTATCCTTTTTCTTTTTGGGAAAATTTGGAGTTGTATGGCCTTCTTTGTTGCAATTGTAACATATAATCTCTCTTCCTTTTATATGTTTATATAGTTTATATGTTTATATATAAACCATATAAACATATGAAAGGAAAAGAGATTATATGTTACAATTGCAACAAAGAAGGTCATACAGCTCCAAATTGTCCTCAAAAGAAAAAGGATAAATCAAAGAAGAAATGCAATCCAGAAATAAAAAAGGAAAAATAAATTTCTTTGATCTTCCGAGTGGTTGTGATGAACTTTTACCTTCTGACACAGATTCTGATGATGAATTGAATTATGTATATTCTGATGAGTCTTCTAATGAGGAACCTTGCAGAGATCCTCATTGTATAGAATGTAGAGAATGTGATTGCAGTGATCCAGATGTTTTCAACTGAAACACAGTTAGAATGATGAAAACAGACAACGATGAAACAAGTCAAAATATTTTTGTGCAAATGCAGGCAGCCACTGATTTGCAAATAAAAGAAATGTACAAAAATTTGTTGATGGATCATTTGAAGAATTTATCTTCAAGTTCAAAGAAATATCCAAATAAAGGGTATGTACCCGCTGCCAGTCTTTCCTCAGTAGATGCTTTAACTAAACAATTACAGAATGAACACTTTGGAGAAGACCTACCCCAAACATTTCCTAGCATCCATCAGGCAATAAAGGAATTAAGGAAGATTGTAAAAGAAAATAGAAGGCTTTGTATAGAAAACCATAGAGACTTGGATATAAAGTTAATGAATGCTTGCGCAGTAGGAGCTTCTACATATAGACAACCTCCTATATCTGGAAAGCAAGAAAATTTGACTTTCCACCCAAATCCTATTTCTTCCCAAATCAACCAAAATGATGATTCAGATGGAGAAAAGGAAGAACATAGACCAAGCCTTGCATGCAATATCTTGAATCGAGATGTTATGTATTGTGTAAGAATGAAAGTAAGGATAGGAGAACATTTTGAATATTGGAAAATCCTTATGGATACTGGTTCTCGGTTAAATATAGTCAGTGACACAGTTGTTAGCATGCATCTTCGAAGGCCAACATCTTGCCCAAAGGTCACTACAGCCAGTGGTGATATCTATACAAAGCATGAGGCAAACATTGATGTGTTTCTCACAGAAGATACAGGAGTTCATCTGGTTTGCCTTATTGTTCCAGGAATGGATTGTTCTATGTATCTTGGCACTCCATTTTTTCAAAACTTCAGTAAACATGGAGCTAAGCTAGACAACGCCAACAACAAATACGGTTATTTTGTCAGCTTAGGAAATAAAGAGATATTTTTTCCGTTCATAAATTCAAATTCTCCAAATCAGCTAAAGAGGATAGAAAGGATGGAAAACTTGTTAGCAAAAATGGAGATAAAAAGGGAAATTTTGAAGACAAAAGAACATCTAGATAATGGAAAATATTCAAGAGAAATAGCAGACCTCACTGCTAAATTCAAAGAGTGTTGTTCAAATGATCCCAGTGCCTTTTGGCATGTGCACAAACATGAAGTGGAACTTCCACTTAAGAAGGATTTCAGTGGTAAATTAAGAATATCAAAAGCTTTCGCAATGAATGAAGAACAACTTAAATTATGTAAAGAAGAAATCCGAGATTTGCTAAAGAAAGGACTCATCAGGAAAAGTAAGAGTCCTATTGCATGCTTTGCCTTTTATGTCAATAAACATGCAGAAATAGCCAGAGGTAAGCCAAGATTAGTCGTAAACTATAAACCACTGAATGTTATTCTTGATTATGATGCATATCCTCCACCAAAGCCATCTTCCATTCTTGCTCAGATATCCAAATCAAAGATCTTTTCTAATTTGATTTAAAATTTGGATTTTGGCAAGTCGGGATCAAAGAAGAGGACAAGTGGAAGACTGCATTCTCTGTGCCTCAAGGACACTATGAATGGAACATAATGCTCTTTGGATTAATCAATGCTCCTTCGGCATTCCAGAGGATAATGGATGAAACTTTTGAAGGGATGGAGGAGTTTATGAAAAAATATATTGATGATTTATTAATTCATTCTGATAATATCCAGGACCACATCAAACACTTGAAAATATTCTTGCATAGAGTAAAGGAAATGGGTATTGTGTTATCAGAACCAAAAATGAAATTGTTTAGGCCAATAATTGATTTTTTGGGATACAACATACAGTATGGGTCATATAGCATCATCCAAAGGAGCCTAAAGTTTGTAGACCACTTTCCAGATGAAATCAAAGATAAAACACAGTTGCAAAAGTTTTTGGGAAGTTTAAACTATATTTCCAAGTTTTTGAAGCATTGTGCACAGGAAAGAAATCTTTTAAACAAACGGCTTCAAAAGAATCCAATTCCTTGGACTGAAGACTTTACTCAAGCAGTCAAAAGAATAAAAGAAAAGGTGAGAAATATTCAGCCTCTTTCTCCTATCAGAGAAGATTGGGAGAAAATAATAATGACGGATGCTAGTTATGAAGGCTGGGGAGCAGTCCTATGCCAACGGAATCCCAGTAGCAATAAAGAAATAGAAATCTGTCAATATGCATCAGGTTTGTGGGCCAAAAATCAGCTAAATTGGTCCAGTATGAAAAAGGAATTAAGAGCAGTTTGTTTGGGAATAGAAAAATTTAAAGACTTTGTAATATATACAAAGTTCACAGTTAGAACAGATTGCCAAGCTTTGAAATATGCTATTCAAAAGTGTGATTTTGAAGATGTGGCCATGGTCCGATGGGTCATGCAATTAAGCCAATACACTTTTGACATAGAATTTATATCTGGGGATAAAAACAGTTTTGTTGATATGCTCAGCCGAGAATTTTTGTCAGCACACTCAGTCTTATCTTTAAATTGAAATTTCATCAGAAGGAATGAAGATCATGTTGAAATTGAAACTCCTACAAGATGGATAAGATATGAATTGGAA
>APFE030599470.1:3708-49596 GCA_000404065.3 Pinus taeda
CAACCTGAGAGCCATAGATCCCCTCTGTTGTAGTATTGTTTTTATTTCTTTTCCAGCACTTTAAGTTTCATTTGCACATGCAATTTGAATGGCAGTCTTGTAATTCGATTTTCTTAGGAGTAGAATAGATTTTGCTTATGGTACAATTACTTCTACTTGGTTAGTGTAGCAAATGATACATAACATCCATTGGAGCTCCAGCAAAATCGATTGTTAAGGCTCACTTCCATCTCGTTTGAAGATTGGGGTGCAGTCCCTAGCAGACCACCAAAAACACGCATGAGTTTGGTTTACACAGTTATGATTTGGATTTAGATGCTTCCTTGTCATTTACACGAACCACACATCTCTTCATCACAGTCCCATACGTATTTCTCCTTGCGTTTTGGATCACTGTTCAATAAAATCACGGTACACTTAGTATAGGTTGATGCCTTTCCGGTTTGATAAACAGTTTTTGTCATTTGTTTCATTTACACTCTCCTCCATCTCGTTTCATTACCATCCTTTCTGTTTTGACCTTGCATACAACCACGTGTCTTTGACTTACACTACGTTCTGCCCGTTCCTCACATATCCTAATTCTCACTTAGCTCCATTCCCTGACCTTTCACATACATCATTCCAACACACTCCCTATACCTGTTTCCCATCTCATCCTTCCATTCCTGAGCCATCACCAGCCCGATCCCTATCTCTCACATCCCTTCCTACCCGTCCAACACCTTTTCCTCACCTCAGTCCTCCACGGTAGACCATCCTGTAGCAATTCAGAGACATCCTGTAGAAAACCCTGAGTTTCCTGTAGAATCCCCTACAGACATCATGTAGGAGGTCTTTCACGCAGTTGCTGAGCTTCTGAACGCGGAAAACCTCTGTGAATGAATGCCAAGGGTCCATAGGGACCTCACCCAGCCTCCCCAACCTGTCCCACGCTTTCCTTCCTACTCCATCCAATCTGCACAACCAAACCCTAATAAGCAAAAAAATAACAATCACTCCACCTACTCAATGAAAAAGTATAAAAACATGTCTTTTATAATGTCAGTAGTTTAGATCCATGCATTTCCACTTGTTAGATGTAGTAGCAGCATTGGTAGAAGTATTACTCATCCTCATTGCTTTATGGAGATTAGACTAGTCAAATTAGGGTTTCCTAGGGTTACATGCTTTGATTTACTTTTAGTTCATTTTCGTCAATTAGCTTAGTCTCCTTTGAGCTAGCTTTCGTCCATCGTTGATAAAGCTTCTTCTGTGAGCCTATAGAAGTTGGCTTGAGCCCTAGCGGACTTGTGCCACCTGACCAAGTGACAGCTGCGACAAGAGCTAGTACTTGTGTATATAGCACCGTTGCTTCCAAGTTTGTACGAACAACCGGGTTGATAAAATGAGAGACAGGAAGCCTCAGGAGTTGTAGCATTATTGCTACAATACTGGAGCTCACCATCATGTAATCCACATCTCTACTTTTGGCCATATTGTTGATCAATGTAATGTAACATGGAAGTCCAAGAGACCCACTTGTCATATGAAGAGTCATGTAAAGTTGAAAGGTCATGGAAGTCAAATAGTCATGAGGGAAGTCGAAAAATCACAAGGGTCAGTTTCACCCTTGGCTATAAATACCCCCTCATTTGTACATGCAAAGGACTTTTCACCTTTGCTCCTCCCACAGCCTTGAGAGTGTATAATCTTTTCTTTTACGAGTAAGTAGTAGCTTCAATGCCCCGACCATGGGGTTAGTGATGTATGGTGTATTGATGTGTCTTGGAACTTTCTCTTAAATCGAAAGCCTGCTAATAGGCTAGCACGTTTTCACACGTGTTGTAACTGTTTGTAAGATTCGTCTTGAACACTTGTAATGCATGTTGCTTTAACCCATGTTTAACACTAGGATTCATTCAACTGTTTTAATACATATATACTAATGAAAATGTGTATTATAAGTAGTTAACATTGTCCTGACCGTGTTGGTTACCTCGCAGACATCATAAAAAACCTTTCCTGTAAACTTTTTATAATGACCGTCACACTCGTGTAGATTTCCCATTGAGTGTTGTACATGATATCTTACCTTATGTGTTGTGACGGTCACATTTGTGTGGATTCCTCCTCCAAAAGTTGTGCATGTCCTGTTGTGTTGTGTGTTCCTATTGGAGTTGGGTTTCCTCCCATCTGACTTGGGACTCAATCCCACCCTTTCTCTCTCCGGTGAAAGAACCATGACACAAGTAACACTATCAATCACCAAGCATGTGAACCTCACTACTCGAAGAAAAAGCAGACCACTCTCATGTGCTAAAAAGAAAGAGCTAAGGAAAACGTCTAAGATAATGGAAACTTGACCATCATACTGGATGGGACTCCCACACCAAATGGTGTGAGGACTAATTGGGAATTCATACCGGGGTGATCCCCTGAATGTTTGTGGGTCCAACACTGTCAACAAGAGGCTCATTCGAAAATTGTTATGGCAAGGAGGCAAGGGAAATGATCACAAATTCCATCTTGTGAACTGGAATTTGGCAAAGCAACCAAAGAAAATGGGCAAATTAGAAATTAAGGATTTTGAACTAATGAACCTGACACTGGGGACTAAAATCATTTGGAGGCTCCTCTCAGATTCCAGTGAGTGGTGGAAAAATGGCTTTATAGGGAAATACTTCCATAAAAACTGTCTCACTAGGATGAAAGAAGAATTATGGGAAGGTAAAGGATAAGAAATTTGGAGACTGTGAAAAGATTTCTCATCTCTCATATTGAATCGACTTGGTTGGAAACCTTGGAATGGGAAACACATTCTTCTTAGATATGATTGCTCATCAAGCCTTGATTCGTCTCTTTCAGATTGGATGGTGGCACATGGATTATTTTACCTAGCCGATATTTCCTTTTGGATGAAAAAGGTCTGTGGTGTGGATGGTTGACTATGGACTTTCCCAATCACCTTCTCAACCACTGGCACCTTTTGATTGGAAATCTAAAAGGGTTTGCTCCGATTATCACAAGAAAACTAAAAATTCACCTCTAGATGGGAGGTAAAACTAAGAAATATTTTGTTAAAGATGGCTATGCTCTCTTAATCAAGAACTCCTCCTATCTCCCATTGAAATTATGGGGAAAAATTTGGAATAGTGATGGGATCCCTAAGATAAATATATTTTTTTGGGAATTGGTTCACAAGAAAATCCTTATTGCAGATAATTTAAAGAAAAGGAAAATTAGCGGCCCTTGTCAATTTGTGTTATGTGTTAACATGGAGGAAACTATCTTGCATTTATTTTTCCTTTGTCCCTTTACCGTCGATACCTAGAACTATGCTTTAGTGCCCTTAGCTTCTACCCCCCATTTAGCTGAGGACTGGAGTGAGATGTTCATTCAATGGAAACATAAATTTCCCTATTCCTCAAACTCTTTACTAAGACATTGTTGGATGGTAATTCCCAAATATATGTGTTGGTTGATATGGCTATGCTATAACCAAGCTATTTTTCATAATATACACCATAATTCTGAAACCACAACAATCAAAGGAATGATGCTACTCTTTGAGGTTATATCTTCCAGGGGTTTCAATAATTCATATATGAAGAACTTAACTATCATTTAAAAAGAGTGGCTCGGGATCTCTTCTTCTAATCTTAAAGCTCCATTTTTAAAGCCTTATTTTGTCTCATCCTTTTGTATTGGATTGAAAGGGGAAGAATTTGTTGAATGGAAGAGGAAAATCATGAATATCCAATTGTATTTTAACAGAGATTCTAAAGGCAACCCCGAGGAGGCTGGAGTGGGAGCGGTAATTGTTAACCTCGAAGAAAATAAATAAATTAAGTTTACATGGGGACTAGGCACCTGAATGAATAATCAAGACAAATCTCTCTCTTTGGAAGGGTATAAATATTAATGTGACTAACAGTATCAAAAACTTGAATATAGTTGGTGACTCTATGATGATTATTAAAAAAACATTTGAAGATCTTGGAGAATGAGCACCTCCTTGAAGAGGAAACCTCCTCAATCATGATCAGGATTATTTATTTATTAAACAAAATTTGAAAAGGTGGATATGTACCATGTGTTGTGGGCCAACAACCAGTTGGAGGATGGACAAGCCAACATTGGGGTGGCCCTGGAGCAAGGTGTATTAAGTATCAACCAAGCCGTTAATAAATTTCACATTCCCTGATCTGCACTAACTACTCTAGGCCGACGCTATACTATTGGGGTACAGGTCTTTAGACTATCAAGTCGAAAATGAATAAGGTTGATTCCCTAATGGTCCCTTGCAGTGTGTTGGGAGATGGAGTGGTAGGTAATGAGTTATGACACATGCATGGTAGCATTAGTTTGAAGTTCATGGGCGAGGCAAGTGGGTGTCGTGGTCTTGGTTACTCACTGAGAGTTGCAATCTAGTTTCATTCATAGGGGAGGCAATCTAGTCCTTTAACATTTATAAAGGACAAGATGGGAAGAATGTCGGGTTTAACAAAGCCATTATATATCGCAGTTGGCTGCAAATGGTAAACCAAAGGATTTTGACAATTCAGAGCATAATAGCATCGAAGATGGCCTTTGCAAGTAATGGTAGTGGTGGCGGCATAGGGTTAGGTAGCTCTAGGAACATCGAGAGTATGGTTGACAGTTCGTGCAAGCAGGTGATTAAGGAAATAATGAAGGAAATAAATGAAAACATGGTGGTTCTTTACGCCCATTTATCAGGACTTGGAAAAGATATGCAAATTATGTAGAAGACAATAGATGGTCTATGCATTGACATGTTGAGTGTGAAGCAGAAGGTGGAAAACATTGAAATTAAAGTGGAAACTACTATGATTGGGGTGCTAAAGGAAATCTTCATATTCGGGGAAGGTATGGTCCCCAATGCAATTTATGTTGTGGACGTTGTTGCCGATCGAGACCTAGAAACTGGAGCAGATGGCATCAAAGAATAATAAAGAAAATGGATCAACCTTTGGGAGAAGAAAATGACCTTCGTAGCAATAGATAGTCGTTAATTTTAATGTTATAATTATGCTATGTCGAATTATAGAACACTGTGGATTTTTTGGGAGAGTTTACAGTTTTAATTATGTACAAATATTATATGTAAATAAAGTTGGTAGAAAGAAGGTCCTTCTTCAGTGTAAAACGATGAATTTTACAGAGAGAATGCTCTTTAATTTTGTATGGGACCTGACCCTTTTCCAGATTTTATAATGAAAATGCTACCCGTTTCTTAAAAAAAAAAAAACATTAGTGTTAATCCTTGTAATTAAAGCATTAATCCATGTAATTTAAGTGTTAACACAGACAATTAAGGGTAATCAACTTTATTTTGGTTAACACATATATTGGAGATCATTTCACATTTAAATGAAACTAATTGTCATATTTGTTTAATGAAAAGTTGGGTCTAAGACATCTTTTCATACCTTAATGGAAAGTACTATCGAAATCATGTGTTTGTACTAGATTAATGGTGAAATGATCCTGTATTTATATCTTAAGAGAATGAAAATCTATTAAATTTTGTTAATGGTTCTTACTTGTTCATGTTGCGAAGTTATCACATTGTTACGTTGTTTAGGCCAAAGTTAGAGAAAGTCATGATAAATAAGCTCAAAGTTGCAGAAGATACAGGGAGCATAAATTCCAATGAAAGTTGTTTTACTATTAATGTTGTATTGAAAGCAACAACTTATAGTAAGAAGAAATTGTAGAAGATTCCTCTCATCTAAATGCTCTCTAGGTCAAAATGAATGAGAGAACACAAGCAAAGGAAATATGAACTCTCCTTCAGAATCCAAAAGTGAAATTGAAGACGAACCCTAATTATTCTTGTTTTAGTGTTGCAGGAAGAAGTATTGGACAACCTACACCATTAAATTAACCTAGAATCTCCATGAAACCAAAGGCCCAAGTTCAACAACATAAGGGTATGAAACATAAATTTCAATTGAAATCCTTGAGAAACTCATAGCTTATAAATATATTCTTTATGGTAAGATCATTTAACGTACTCTCCGTCTTATTTGCTTAGTCATCAACTTGCTGTGAATGAGGATGACGAAGAAGATAAGAGACCTCTGTAATGAAAAAGGAAAAGAGGTATGTGACTGGCATTGTAGCTTATCCAATTCTCAAAGATAGCAATCATAAAAGGTAGAAAATTGTACAATGGGGTAACAAAAACTCCATAATTTCTTTCAAGGAATATGCATGTATGTCTAAAGTAAAAGAGTTAATATCTTATTTTTGTTTACTTAGCTCGTACATATAAGAAGTTACTTTTTTGAGAGAAATAAGGGAACTAACCTCCATATGAGAAAATGTTTTAGAAGAAAGGGAATCAAGGTGGTCACCTCAGGAACATTGTCTTAAAAGCTACTTGAAAATGCTTAGTTAAATTGCAAAGTATTATGTTGAAAATTAAACACTCGATGGAAGCCAGTATTCAGAAAGTGTCGTCGAACACAAGCCCTCCATATAGACACAAAAAATTGCTTAACCAATAAGATGATGCCATTTTTTTATTATTTTACTTTCATTATGTGGAATTGTTTAAAGGATTCCAATTTTTTTAGAAGAATACTTTGCTCTATTGTAAAGAGAAATTTTGACAGGAATTTGGGGATTCAGCAGATCATATGTACCATGCAAGTTAACAATCAAATTATCTATTTGGTACACTGCCTATTTACACAGAATCACATGAAATGTAGTAAAGCATCAACTGTGCCATGATAACTCCAATATGAATCTGAAATATTGACATGACATTGTTCAATAACAAAATTTGTCCAAATTTAATCAATTATGGCTCTTGGTTTTTGGAACAAAGTTATTTGTTATTTCTTGTAATTGTCCTAATTTTATGTAATCTAGTTACTATTTAGTCTTTTCGCTATGGAAATTAATTTCAGTACTAAAATTTTCAATAATTATAGAAATATAATAATTATGAATTAATTGTTCTTTTTCCACTGCAATTGTTCCAATAACTATTGAAAGAGATGCAAATAGCACAACATATAGGTTTATCATGCATATTCGGTCTTGGAGATACATTCCTAATAAAACAAGTTCAATTATGTTACCAAATCTTCTTGGTTCATATGATTTCTATGTTTTCTCCGTATGAATGTATTCCACGAAGACAATTTGATATGTTCAAATTGAAATATATGGTTTGCATATTAACTCTCCCACCTATCAAAACAATAAAGAATAAATATTTTGATTTTGATGAAAATGAGTAATCTAATTGAAGTAAGAGTATCGTAGTTTCTTAAGATGTGAAACCACAATGGTCCAAAATTATATTAGGAAAAATATAACTTTATATCAAGATGTGGGTGGGGAGTGATATTATGCAAAAAATATTATGTTTCACAAATAGTTAGAAAGCAACTAGTCCTTGCCTTTATAGCACGATTTAAATTATATTGCACACACAAAAATAAACATAGTATATAGATGAAAAGTATGAAGTACTAAACATAATTTTTAAGGTGTAAAAAACTATCAAACAATGGCTAATATTATACTAGAAAGTCTTTGTAATGATAGCAGTTGGCATAGAAAAAATTGTGTGGAGTAGTGCATGTGTGGAAGAAGAGTTGTACAAGGTGGAGGTGTATGAAGGAAGTGTGTAGAGGTGGAAATGCATGTCAATGTGTGGAATCAAGAATGTGTGTGGAAGGGGATTTTTTGTGTGGTAGAAGGACATTATATGGTGTTGGATTAAGGAGGCCTAGCCCAGTTCCAGAGTTATTCACGCCAACCAAAAAAACCCTAATTGTTGGCCCTTTCGGAAATAACCTGCGTAGTATAGGCTAAAGTCTCACCCAAAGCAGTACTGGGGGATGCTAGAACTAGGTTTTTACATCCAAAGGCATGCATGGTGTTCTTCCTAAGGATCTTATAGCCTAGATCTAAATTCATGCAGATCTACTTCTTTCGATAGGAAACTACTGTAAATCTATTCTAACCGCTTCCAATTCTTCTTGAAGGTCTTAAATTGTTATCAACACGTATAGAAGATACATATCCACTACTTTCATGCAATAAAAAAAGATTAATTCACACAATTCATAACATATGGTAGAGATATAAAAACTTAGTTGAAACAATAAACAAGGCACAGATGCACAGATTTGGCTCAAAAACTATCTTTACTAAGATGTAAACATTCAAATACAAACTTCTTATTCCTATTCACCTAGCTACAGGGGCCCACGCACTCAACTGTGGACTTACCGAGGTCTCTGCACACTCAGCTATAGGAGCCTTCCCCTTTCACCTAAGTACAAAAAAAAACCTTTCCTGCCTTAGCACCTTTCCCTTACAATGATTCTTCACCAAAAGTTACTTTCTTAGAATCGCTATGACTCAACTATATATAGCCTTTTCATTAAAATACCATGATTTGTGGACCATGGGTGAGTCTCAAAACCATCCTATCACCTAACCATACAAGGGACTAACTACCCTTTGACTCTTACTTAGCTTCATTCTTCGCTTCCACATTTAACGGAGAGTTTACATTCTTTAATAAAAGCTATTACAAAAATTGACTTAACTGACAAAAATTTACCCTAGGGATCTCATCCCAATAGACTCCCAACACAAATATGGTGACTCATCCTTGAGTCACTCAGCCATCTTCTCCAATTTATTGCAGAGGTCACTGAACTCCATCTTTAATACCTCAAGGTACGTTGTGCTTTGTACTTTGTTGAACTTCTTCGACCAAATATTCTATAGTTGGCCCCTGCATCATGAGGCACATGGTTCTTTGTGTCTACTGAAAATTCTTCAGCTTCTCTTAGATAGTCAGAGTAATCTGACTCACTTCCTCTCTCCATGGTTTAATTTGAGCCTTCAAAACTGCTTCTTTGTGATGCAACTCCTCAACCTGTGCATGCAACAACTTCATTTATTGTAAGTGTGCAGTCGCCCTGATCTCATCAAATTGCTATTGTGCCTCTCTGATTTTTGTACCCAGTCATTTAGGCTTGAGTCCTCTTGCAAAGTGGTCCATAGCCCCATTGTGTTTCCAAAGAGACCATTGCATCCTGATACCACATTATCTAAAGTAGACATGTGTTCTCTAATGGCTGGGACGCACTGCTCCCTGACCTCTAGAGGAGTAGTCGGCTACAGTTTCATTTGTAGTTCTGAGATCTTCATATAAAAGTCAAAAGTAACTTGGGATACCTCATCCTTAGATTTTTACACTACAACAACCAATTTTTGAATCTTTGTTGAAGCTTCCACATCCTTTGAAATGTGTAGTTCTGGTACTAATTTACATGCTTGTGTAGTTGTTGCTTTGAGGCTTTGGCTTCATGCTACTAGATCTTATTTCTCCTTAAAAATCTCAATCCTTTTTGGCAAAGATCTTCTCATTTTTCATTTTGACTTTGCTAATTACCAATAGCGCACGCTGCTCTCTGATTTGAAGCTCATCTGAGACCTTGTGATGGAGCGCGTGGAGGGTCTCAAGTGGCAACATGGCTAAATTCATACCCACGCCTTTGATCTTTCTGAGATGGGAGTTACCTTCCTTTGACTCTACACATAATGTTCCTTCTGGAAAGGGAATAACTTTGAGGTCCAAAGTCCATTTTGTTTCCATTACACTCTTCCTCACTTGCTACAGGCTCGCTTGAACCCTGTCCATTTGGCCCATGCTTGCTTGCAACCCACCTATCTGTATTTGTAGCTCATGCATATCTTTCTACTTGCTTCTGAGTGATTACTAGAACTGATGCTTGAATAGTTACCATAGTTCTATTGTTGTATCTCTGACCTTATCCCCAATTTCATCAAGGTCCCCCTCTGTGAGGACCATTAGGTCAAGGAGTGCTTGCTTGTCCGATTTTTTCTTCTTCATGGGTCTTGAAGTCATATCCTTTTAGTGCTTTGACACCCTGAATGGAGTGCTCTACACATCATCCCTGCCTCCTTCCTGCTTGGACTATTCTTGCCCTTCAGTATGTGGGGAAGCCAATGCTTCGACTTCTATTGTGGCTTGTTTTGTAGCACACTCGATTTTGGCAACTGCCTTAACAACAACTTCTTCCTTCTTCTAATTGGCCAATTCCCATGTTGTTGCTTGTGTTGCATCTTTCCATTTTTGTGCAACTGTCATCTGTGTGGAGGAGCTTTCTCTGCCATTTTTGGTACCTACGCCAAGATCTGTGGGTTGTCACATTCCACTAGCCATGTCCCCACAATATCCTATACATCGGCCTCCATAAATGGGTATGGAAACTTGTGTCATATCTTCGTAGGGTCTCTCCTCGCGTGGATGGATACATTATGAAAATTGGCCTTAAATTTTGCATAGGCCTACAAATTTCCAAACAAGGTTGGAGACAACCTTGGCCTCTGATTGATCACCATGTAGAGGTCCATCTCAACTAGTATCCAGAATAATTTTGATTCCATGACCGTCTTTGGGTCCTTCGTCGCCCACTATGAAGCAAACTTCGCTGCCTTCGGTAAATCCTCATCCTGTCAAGGGAATTGACTATCCTCTGGAAGTCACCATGCAACAAGTACAATCAACAATAGGAACTAGGCATAGTGAAATGCCTTGCTATCATCCTGTGCTTCATCGCAATTTGCTAAGAATTCCTTGCAAAGGTACTACACCCATTTTTACTACACCCTCTTTGCGCATTGTGTAGCCAATGAAAGTACTAGTGCTGGAAACTCGTCTGCACGGCATTTTCACATGACCTTCCTAGCCAAAATCGGAGCTACAAACTGTACCGCTCGGTTTGCAATAAAGTGGATAGAGCATCCATGCAACTTATTGACCAATCCAAACTCAGTTTTCATTTTATCTAAAAGTTCCTTCTCCTTGCTTTTTCCTCCAAACTCCTTGGATGGATCCACCCCTTTAAAGGGAAATTTTGTAATTCTGTGGATCAACATGTCTATTACGGGGATCGATTTCCCTAACTAAAAACACCCATCATGCACCAACACGAGCAATTGGCACACACAGACAGTATTGATAATCGACCTATGAAAGTGTGGCACACATAACATATATAGAGATCCGGCCTACTCGACCCATTTTACCCATTGCATTGGTGCCAACTTTGTGACCCGAGTCTCTTCATAGTAAATCTTGGTCATGTACTTATTGGTGGCCAAATGTAGAAATTTCTCGTGATTGGCTAGATCCCAATATTCTAGTTTTAACACAGGGATATGCACTAAGAGTACACCTTCAAATACCACTTCTTCTAGTAATAGCAGAATAGAGATTGTGAAATTGCCTAAATCTGGGTCTTTGGGTACCTTTGCTTTCCCTTTTTGTAGAGGGATATACACTGGGAGCCTAGTGATAGGCTTTCCCTCAACATCCAATTCTTAAAATCCATTGCGAAGTTCTTCTTCGTCCAAATTTATGGGTTTATATGGTTTTTTTGCCTTATCCATCTTCCCTTTCTGTCGAACCTCCGTAGGGTTCTTCATCGGTGGCTGCCTCACTGGTACAACCTATTGTTTCTTTTGCTTGTCCTTAGTAGTAGATTATTTAGGCCTAGGAAACCTCGGCGTTGTAGGCACAGATGGCATAACTTTGATTTACTTGACTTCGGGGGCTTGCACTTGAGAGACAATGGCTTTGGAACTTACAGGTTTGGTGGACATATGTTCAAGGATAATCTTCTGATTCCACTTAGGCAGTCTCATAAATTTTGGGCTTGAAACCAAATCCTTCCAAGTCTGTCGATTCATAGAGTGAAAACTAGAGGGCTCATACACGATTTTCAAAAGGAAAAGTGTCATACAACAGACCAATATGCCAAATTTATAGGTGATTTCAAATTCAAATCCAATCATTCCCTCCATTTTCTAATCATAAAGTCATCTTTGGCAGCAGATCTCCAAATATTTTTGCCATAAATGTCACCTACCCACTCCTCCTAATGGAATTTTCACTATCCAATCATGAACAATGTTGTCAATGGCTACTTTTTGACCCATCTATGCTATACCATCCTCCATGCTGCAACCCTCCTCGCGAACCTCCTCCTAGTGCGCTACTTTCTTTCCTCATGCAACTCCCTTACTACATTTTCCTTGTCTTAGGGAAGTGTAGTTTATAGTCCTGCTCTCCCTTGCAACTGCCTAGAGTGCTAACATTGTCCTGCTATCATGTAGTCATTGTGTAGGGGTAGGATCCCCTATATAAAACTTTAACTGACTTCGTTTAACCCTTCCAGGAAACAATTCACCATTTAACTTTGCAAGTTCAACTGTGCCACCATCCATGATTTCCTTAACAACATACGGGCCTAACCAGTGCATTTGGAACTTGCTCGGAAACTTTGTAAACTTACTATCATAGAGCAGAACCAAGTTTTTCACCTTGAAAGTGCACAACTTAATATGCCTATCATGGCAGGCCTTCTCACGTTCCTTTTGTACTTGCCGGTAATCCTTCATCAAAATTAGTTGGCTCTTCACCTGTCTCAATCCTGGATAGATGATATGGTCATCCATTCAATCGTCCAGGCTTCACAATCACTTCAAAATCATATTCCTGAAATAGTAGTAACCACCTACATATGATCCCCCCACAACATACGCATTTGTTGACCATTTACCTGAGAGCAGAATGATATGTGTGCATTTTGAAATGTGTGCCCAAACAAATGAATGTTGAAATTTTGTACACGTAGACCACGCTAGCCCTTCGCGCTTTGTAGTGGAATAGTTATTTTTGGCTTTTGACAGTTTTCTACTTGCAAAGGCTATTGGATGATCAATATCACCTTCTTTAGGCTAGGTCAATACTGCACCTAGCACAATACATGAGGCATCTACATGCACATGGAATTATTTCTTCTAATATGGAAATACTAAGATGGGTGCAATCACCATCTTGTCCTTTAACACATTAAGACTCTGTTGACACCCTTCATCCCAACAAAAGGTCACATCCTTCTTTAATAGTTTCTCCATCAGCGCGGTTATCTGGGCATAAGAACTGATAAACTTCATATAGTAGCATGTGTGGCCTAGTGTTGCGCACAACTACTTAAGATTCTTTGGAGCTTCTAAATTCACAATCATTGCTATCTTCACAGGGTCCACCATTAATCAATGCTTACATACTACATGGCCCATAAAAATTCCAAAAGGCACACAGAATATACATTTCTTTAAGTTTAATGTGATTTGGTATTTGTGACATGTATCCAGCATGAGGCATAGACTTGCAACATGGTGCTTCACCAATCCGAACATAGTCGAGTCATAAAAATATACCTCCAAGAATTTATGAATAAAATCCTTAAACGCCGCGATTACTACCCTAGAGAATATCATGGGCGCATTCTTTAGTCTGAATGGAATTATTGTATACTAAAAGCATCCCCACTCTTTTGTGAAGGTCGTCTTGCTACGATCTTCAAGCGCAATCGTAATTTGATGATAACCTAAAAACCCATCAGTGAATGAATAAGCTTCCCATCCTCCAACATTTTCTAAAACTTCATCTATGGATGGTGTTGGAAATGGATCATGCACACATGCATCGTTCAACTTTCTCATATCTATGCATATTATGATTTTACCTTGTTGTTTCTTTCCTTGGACAACCATTGGTCTCACCCAATCAGATTGTTTGACTGGCTCAATAATTCCAACCTCTAGCATATTTTCCAGTTCTTTGTGCACCTTTTCTTTATACTTCAGATTAAGCTGATAAGGTCTCTGCTTTACGAGCTTTGCATCAAGTTTTAGAGTAATTTTCATCATGCCTAGATCTCCTACAATACCCTTCAGATCTGAGAACTTTGTAGGGAATAGATCCTAGTATTTTCACAGTAGTTCGGCCACCTTATCGACTATGTCTTCATCCCAATAGTCTCCTATATTCATGAACTTAGGCTCTGCATTAGATCCAATATTTACTTGTGGATTTTTAGTGGCTCTGTTTCATTAGGGTTCTCTGTCTTAGGTCCTTTAACCTTGCACCGACCTTCAGTTTTAGGAATGTTAATTTTTCTTGGATCAACTTCTTCTTCTTCAGCAATCATATTGTAGCATTCCAGAGTGTGGCACAACTATGTACTCCAGTCCGGTTGTACCCATTCCACCAATTATTTAAGTGTTCTAAAGATGGTAACCTTAATTTCTTATAGCACTTCATCAATGCATTCAAATCCATCCTCAAAGCTGAAGGTTAATAATAATCTTTCCCTCAAGATATCCCATTCGACCGTCCCATGGTGTATCTCTATTTCCAAATATAAATTCATTGGAATAGTATCTAAGGTGTGACAAAACATATGCACCCACTCTGGCTGTGGCTCTTCTCCCCAAGCTTTAGTCCACAGACCAAGTGCTCATGCAGATCATCCTTCCCATTATATTTCTCAATCATTTGGGTCTTAGCATATCCAAACCTCAACTTCATCATCCGCTTGTATTCCTTCTAGTCAGCGAAGCTTTCTTTATGTGTACCCCACTATCTGGTAGGCGTAGCATGTAGTGCCAACTCAACTACCTGGAATCGATATTCCTCGGGCACCTCCCTTTCAATCTCATCCAAAAAGTGATTAACATTGTTTAAGCCATGATAATGTGGAATATTTCTTACCTCTATTGATATGCACCGCAGTGATTTGGTCATCATATTGTAGCGCAACATAGATACTTCATGCAGCCGATTCTGCCAGTGCTCGAGTTCTCATCCGAGTCTTAGGTACATGAACTATCCCTATCCCACGTAATTCGTCCATCAGCTGTAGGATTGATCCAATCTTTGTCTCGTGTTGTGATCTTGTATATTTGGTCAATATCATCATCATCCTCCACAAAGTCACGAACAAGTTCAATATATTGCACTCCTTCAGCAAGGTCCGGTGGCACAATAACCCTAAGTGATCTCTTTTCAAATGTCATCTTCCGCTTCTTCAGATTAATCATCGCATTCATGTCGAAGGCCCAATAAATTCCTAACAGCCTAGGGTAAGGATTTTTGTTATCCACTATTTCAATTATTTCAAAGTTAGCCAGTGCGTTCGCGCCCTCAATGTCTATTGTTACACCATATAGGCACCCCAGTGGAATAATCTTCTATCGATTGGCCATGCGTAGTTGTATAGGAGACCATTGCAGTGCAAGTCTCCCCATCCTTTGCCATGTCTACTTGGGAAGCACATTCGCAACAAAACCCAAATCCAGGATGACTTGGTCCATTTCATATTCTCCTATTTGCATGGTCAACCCCATCTCACGTCCTGTCCACTTCTTATGCTTACCTAGTTTCCTCACAACCCATTGTTTTGAAGGAACCTTAATTTTACCCGTATAGTTTCCTATTAGTTCTTGGAGCCCTTCTACTACCTTCTTATCATGCAACAACTTCATATAGGTCTTTAGGAAAGTGGCCAACAACGAAGGATCCACATCTTCCACTTCACTATTCCCAGCTAATTTCTCTTGAATCTCGAACATAGAATCTTCAACAAAATTCTTTTTAGCCTCCATAAAATTTTCTTTAGCCTGGTTGAGTTCAAACTTGAGTTCCTTTTTAGCGGACTTGCACACCTATCCTTCAGTCTCTAGCTACTTTCCCTTATCTTCACCTATGGCCATACCACTACGCATTACGATATTGACACTATGATCTTCTTCATAAGGCTATGCCCTCATCATCTAGATATTCTGCATAGGTTGTTGGGTCTGTGTCTTCTGTTCTTGCATCTTTGCTATAAGGATTGAGCAATCTTCTATCACATGGTCAAATTGTCTGGAATATTGACAAGAAAGACGCATTAGGTTCTGACATTTGCGCGTAAAATGTCCAGATTCACCACAATTATAACAAATAACTTGTCCACAACCTCTTCCAACCCCTCCCCCTCTTGCTCTTCCACGGTCTTGGAATCATCCGTGCGCTGCACCCGCACCTTGATCACAAGGTTGATTTTCTACCTGCATTCAGTAGGTAGGGGTCATATCCATCATTAGTTCATAACTTCGACAATGATGCTTATCATGACCTACAGATTTGAAGAAATTGCAAAGCAACTACTCGGGGGTCTATACAAACTTCTATAGTAGATTACAATTGTCTATCACATGATTTCATGTCACCTGACAAATAGCACACCACTGCGCTGCTCCTGCGCTCAACCTAACGGTATTTCCTAGCTTCATGGGGACAACCTCCCCTCCCCAATAAGATAATTCTGATAAACTCGCCCTTGCATTTCAAGCACCAAACTTCTGCGTGAACTTCGGGCTAGGATTCCTCTCCCTTCTTCAGGCTCTGCAACTCCAGGTGCAGAATTTCCAGCTGCGAGTGGATCTATTATACTCCAATGTTTGTATCTTGTATAGGTGAGGCTTCCAACCTCATCATGATCTCCAAAACTTCTGTTTGCATTGCTATCTTCTGCTATGATAATAGTAATCTTAGGTGGGGCAACAACAAATTAATGTACCACTCTTTGTGTTTTTCATCTGTGATGTTCATGTTAGCCTGCCGAATCAGGCATTTTAGCCTCTGATCAAAATCCCATGAGGATTAATTCACCACTTGCTTTATCTCCTTAAACTCAGTAATAGAGTGCGCTTGAGATTTAGGCTTCTTAAACTCATTGTTCAATGCTTTCTGAGTCTCTACCAACGTCACGTCAGGTTTTTCTTGATAGTACTTGATATACCAAGTCAGCACCCTATCCTACAACACTGTGACCAACTGTGCTTTCTTTAGACTATCATCAGTGATCTTCTATGTTGTTCACACAAAATCTGTAATGAACCAGAACTATTCAGGCTCTTGACTTCCTATCCCTTTTAATATCAACATCTTCATTGCATTTTCCATGTTGAATGATGGAGGTGAAGCTGTAGTTGTATGAGGTGGAGGTGGAGGTGGAGGTAGAGTGGATGGATGGGGTATCCACGAGATACCCTGACTTACCAACTGCAGCACACTTTGCGATATATTCATAATAGTTCCTTCATCATTGCTTGATGACAATCCCAATAATGAACTATATTTAGAGCCTGATTCTCCGTTCCTTCTTAATGTTTTTCCACTTCGCGTAGTCCTAAACATCAAGGTAATGGCATAACCCGTTTTTCACACAACAACATCTCAATCCAAGTTTTTAGAGAGTTTAAGTACTTACCTCACGGTCCTTAGAATATCTTGCACTTTGCTTCACTATAACTAACAACCGCATTGATTGTGAGATTAGTAACAAATTCTCTGAGTATGTGATCAATCTAGTGATCAACGAACCATGTGATGTTGTTTTCTGAAGCTTCCAAGCGCCTCTCCAGCTCTCAAGTCCACACAATAGGGTCATCAAGTCTCCACGTACCCTAAATGTTTGCTAATCTAGATAGCCACTCATGGAGTTTGCAAGGGAAGAAATAGAAAAAGATCTCGGTTTTATTTGAGTATAAGTATCTACTCAACCACTGTTCCTTGGACAACCGCGGGTTTCTGTTCTCCTGGGCTGCAAATACGTGTTCCTTTCGATTGAGCCACTTCTCAATTTCTTTCTTAGTAGGAAACCACTTATTCAATGTCACACATTCCTCATATTGATCCCAATCCCAGCAATGGAACCATTTGTTGGCTTACAGGGGCCTAACCCAGGTTCAAAGTTATTCATGCTAACCAAAAAAACCCTAATTGTTGGCCCTTTCGGCAACAACTTGCATAGCGCAGGTTGCCATCTCACTTGAAGCAGTACTGGGGGATGCTAGAACTAGGTTTCTGCATCTAGAGGCCCATGTGATGGTCTTCCTAAGGATATTAAAGCTCATATCTACCTTCATGTAGATCTACTTCTTCCTACAAGAAATTACTATAAATATATTCTAACCGCTTCCAATTCTCCGCAAAGGTCTTAAATTGTTATTAACATGAATACAAGATACATATCCACTACTTTCGTGCAATAAACAAGCATTAACTCACATAAGTCATAACAGATCACAGAGACATACAAACTTAACTGAAACAATAAACAAGGCACAAATGCACAGATTCGGCTCAAAAACTATCTTTATTAAGATGTAAATGTTCAGATACAAACTTCTTATCCCTACACACCCAACTACAGGGGCCCACATACTTAGTTGCGGACTTACCAAGGTCTCTGTGCACTTAGCTGTAGTTACCTTCCCCTTTCACCTAAGTACAGGAAAGAAACATTTCCTACCTTAGCACCTTGCCCCTACAATGATTCTTCACCAAAAGTTACTTTCTTAGACTTGCTATGACTTCACTATATATAGCCTTTTCATTACAATACCATGGCCCGCGGACCATGGGTGAGTCTCAAAACCATCCTATTGCCTACCCATACAAGGGAGTAACGCCCCTTTGACTCTTACTTAAACTCATGCTTCGCTTCCACATTTTGTGGAGAATTATCATTCTTTAACAAAAACTATTACGAAAATTGACTTAATTGACAAAAATTTACCCTAGGATGATGATGGAAAATGGATTTTGGATAGACTTCTAAGTCTAAGTGTTCCTCACAGAGGAAAAATGAAAGTCCAAGGAAGTTCCTGGAAATAGCCCCATGGCAGAGATCTTTTCATTCTGATTCTAATGCAAGTTGAGTTGGCTAAAATGGACTTAGGGTGCAGAAGTTATCATAGAAAGAAGATGCCCTGTTTCATTGGAAAAAGAGGCAAAACCCCTAAAAATGGCAACAAAACCTTAAAAAGGGAAATCGCATTGGAAAAAGGCAAAGGCCTGATTTAAGTGGAGGTAGAGGAAATTCTGATCCGCTAATATTATCAATCAGATCGAAGGCAGACACAAATGCGGTATTAGAACCATGGAATCGATGATTACGATCATGCGAAACGCTAATCGCTGATGATCAGATTGGCGAATTGACATCGACGATGTGATATGGAAAGACTCCGAAACTTTTTGATATGTGATTATGACAAGTCACATCACAATATCATGTCAGAGCAGTACAACAGAGTGGGGTCGATATACATATGACTTGCGATAGCCGGACCCGATGGATTCTATAGGCACGGGTTTATAAAATTTGAGTTCCAGTAAACGATACTTTTTTGTGTATTAATGCTTTTCGGTGTAAAAACCGAAACAAAAAGGAAAGACACCAAAGTGATAAAAATGGACCCAAAGGGGAATTCTAAGCCTGATTGCATAAATTTTGAGTTCCGTTAAGGCAGATTTCGGGCAAGCCTCAAGTGGAAAATGGTTTTGGGCTGGCTTTGTCCAATCCCACACAATGAACGAAACGTGGCTTGGCAGAGGAATAGGGAAACTGCCTTTTCAGGTGGGTAACCTCTTTATCCTTAAGCCACCTGAAATTGAATGAGGACCATTGGGTCGGAGATCCCGTAGATCAACTGTGGATATTGCGACAACAACCAAAGGAGGACCCGATGTGATATTAGGGTAGATACGATAAATATTGAAGTCTGATAAAAAGGATTTTAATGGTGTTTTCATCGTTTTCCTGTGTATTTGGGATTTCGACCAATACACTTATGTGATGCAATATAACGCCTAATGGAAAACCTAAAAGGGATTTTAGGGGCGATTGAATGGAATTTCACATCCAGATTTCACGTCCAACAGTGTATTTTCCAGAAATCTCTGTGTAATGAAATTTTCTCCATTTTTTGGGTTTTTGCCTATGAAATGGCTCTGATCCCTTGTAACAGCTCCTTATCATCATTCCATGCTACAAATGGGCCTTTTTAGCAGATGACGAGGCATTTGAAAGACACAGAGCTACATAGCCGGATGGCCGGTCGAACAGACATTGCAGAGAAGCCATAGAGCCACAGGGGAATGATTAAACTTAGGGAAATGGCTGGGAAAGCAAAAAGCCAGGAAAATGCCTCAAAGGAGCCTAGAGAGCTCAATTGAGGGGGAGCTAAATGCATAAAGCAGTTGCAAAGCCAAGAGAGCAGAGAGAGCGAAAGCTACTGCGCAGAGTAGCCAAGGGAGTCACTTGGAGGTCAAGCTAAAAGCCAGAGAGCTACAGAGAGCCAAAGAAGCTAGAGCTGAAGAGCCAGATCCAAAGCCAGAGATGGAGAGCTAGAGCCAGAGCCAAGAGCCAGAGCCAAGATCTAGAGCCATGAGCCAGAGCCAGAGCTGAGAGCTAGAGCGAGAGTCGAGAGCCAGAAAGCTGAGAGCTTCAAGAGCCAGGGATAAAATGGTGTCTAAACCCATTGCTTCTATGTAAAATAGTGGAGTTGAGACAAGGGGTTGTAAAAGGACTTATCCATAATCCCAGAGAGCCTAGTCAAGTTGACTAGAGGTCATGGAGATGTAGCCCAAGAGTTTTGGGTGAACTCCTAATTAAATTGTTGTCTTATGTGTGTTTGTTAATTGCAACATTGTTTCACTATTATAGGTTTTATATTAGTCTAAGAGAATTAATTTACAACACATAAATAGCTTAAAGAAACCATAAGCATGCACCTTATTTTGAAGCACATTATTAATTCTGCATTGGTTAATCATAAGGACTTGGGAATATTTAAGCTTTGGAAGTGGGAGAGGTTCTTGTAAGTTAGACAAGAAGCCTAAGTGCCTTGTTTTCAGATCAGGTGGTATTAGAGCTTGAGATTGGTTAACCTCACCTTCAAAGAAGGCTATACCAGAATGCTTGATTGACAGAGAAAATATTGCTTGTCTGAAAGGTGTTTAAACAGTGAGAGGTTGATTGTATGCTTGTTGTAGATTGATTATTGTTTGAGTTTGCAGAGGTGAAGGGAAAGCTATTAATAGCTTAGTCTAGGAAGGAAAAGAAGGAAGAAGGCTGAAGGAATTCTTCTATCCCAAAGGACCTCAAGGCAATCCTTGAAGCACAAGAGGTTTATTGCAAAAGGTTGCTTGAACAAGTTTTTTATTAATCTTGTTTGAAGTTCTTTTGTTCATTGGCATAATGACAACTTCTACAAGTGAGTCCTTGAATTCTTCTTTCTTCATCACAAGACTCTTTGATGAAGACATGAAGCAAGACTTTTCCACCATGATGGATATGGTGAGAGAAATGTATGAGGATGGAAGAAAGAGTAGCATACTTAGAGAGTAGTTGAATTCCATGAAGGAAGAGAAGCAGTTGCTTTCCGACAGACTGCAGGAAATGGAGAGGCAACTTAATATTGCAAATATGAACCTGAAGAGGATGCATGAGTTGGAGTCATAGCTCTTTGTTGCCCAACAAGCCTTAGTCAAGTATTAGCTTGAAGAAGAGGTAAATCATTCCATTTTGTCTTCAAATTCTTCTAAGAATGCTTATATTGGTTCTTTTGAAAAACATACCAAAGGCATAGGTTCCAAGCTAATGTCCAAGATGTGTTATGAAGGAAAATGCTTGGGTAGACATGCACAATGTTGGGTTGTGTTATATTCTTTCCACGACTAGCCCATGTAGTTAACCGAGGGGTTAGAGCAGGGTGGAGCCCCCCCTTTGTTGTATTGATTGCGTAGCAGGGGGTCACAGGGGGTTTGAGGGGTGCAGGTAACCCCACTCTATGGGGTTTGGGCAGTGCCTCAGAAAAATTTGGTTTTGGAACCTATGTTAGGTTGGGTGGACCCATCTATGGTTTTGTGCATGATTTTCACGCATGGTTTTGGACGTGATGGTTCTCGATCCATGGTTTTGGATGCGATGGTTTTTGGTCCATGGTATTGGATGCTTCGACATGTATAAATATGTATTGTAACATTGAAAGGTACATAATGAAAAATCAAACTAGTAGTCCCTGTTTTGGGATCTAGGGGAAAATCTCTGTGTGTATGCGTTTTATGTGTTATGCTTTCACATTATTTGTTTTCTGTGTTTTAGAATTTGTATGCAAGTAATTTCTATATGGGGTTAAAACCTACATTTGGTATCGGAGCTATTTTGGCTTCAAGGGGATGCCTTTATTGTTGAGGGGTTTTGCTCGGGCCTGTGGTAGACCTTGTTCAGTGGGAGATCTGCGATATTGATTCTGGTGGTGAAAGAAGATGGCGAGCACTGGAAAGATAAAGATTGAGAAATTGAATGGTCAGAGTTTTGAGTTGTGGAGACTCAAGATGTAGGATTTGTTGGTGGATAAAGGTCAGTGGATTGTGGTAGATCTGGGTACTAAACCAACGGGAGTGTTCGGTGAAGAATGGAAGAAGTTGGATTGAAAGGCAAAGAGCACAATACGATTGTGTGTCGCAGATTCAGTATTGTTGAATGTATCAGAGGAAGCTACAATGAAGGATTTGTGGGACAAGTTAGGGACTTTGTACCAATCTAAGTCTCTGGTGAATAAACTATTCCTATGGAAAAAGCTGTATAACCTGAGGATGAAAGATGGATACTTGGTGATAGAGAATCTGAACACATTTAATACTGTGGTAAGTTAGTTAGCATCTGTTGATATTAAAATTTCAGATGAAGATAATTGCATCAGTTTGTTTTGTTCTCTACCAGATTCGTGGGATAGTCTAGTTATTGCAATAGGTAGCAATGCAATTGCCTTGCAGTTTGATGAAATATTCTCATCCTTGTTGACGGAGGAGATGAGACGGAAAAATATGGAGAGCCATAATGGTGATGCCTTGTCTGTACGAGGACACTCCTAGAAAATAAACAAAAATAAGTCATCGAGTGGGAGATCTAAATCTAGAGGGAGATCTAAATATCCATGAAAACATGTAAAGGTGGTGTGCTAGAAGTGTGGAAAGGAAGGGCACTACAAAAGGGAGTGTAAATCTAAAGCTCCTAATAAAGGAAAGGGATATGATGATGCTCCTTCTGCAAAGGTGAAAACCACCCCAAATGAAGGTGGGGATGTGTACTTGGCTTCTTCAAGTACACATGTAGATCATGAGGCATGGTTGATTGACTCAAGTGCATCCTTTCACTTCACTCCCCATAGAGAGTGGTTCTATGAGTATGAGAAATATGATGGTGGTGATGTCTTCTTGGGGGATGATAGGAAGACTAGAATCATTGGTCGCGGAAAAGTAAAGTTTAAGTTGCAAGGTGGAAGGGTTAGAATACTTCCAGGTGTTCTACATATTCCTGCATTAGCCAGAAATATGCTTTCTATAAGCAAGCTAGATGATGCAGGTGTAAAAACCGTGTTCGAGAAGGATACCTGCAAAATGGTTCAGGGAGCACTAGTATTGATTCGAGGAGTTCAAATTTTAACTTTGTACAAGCTACAAGGTAGCATTGTCATTGGTACAACAGTTTTGTGGTTACTTAAAGTGGAGCAGAAAATCTAGTGGTCTCTGGAGAGAAGGCCATGTTGTGGCATCAAAGGGTTGGACATATTGGAGAGAAGGACCTTTGAATACTTCATGCTAAAGGTATGGTAGAAGGTATGAGTAATAGCTCTCTGGATTTTGATTTCTGTGAAAATTGTGTATATGGGAAGAAAAATTGGGTGAGTTTTCCCTATGGTAGTAAGAGGCTGAAACAGATATTAGAGCTTGTGCACAGTGATGTGTTTGGACCTATGAAGGTTCCATCACTGACTAAGTCTGTGTAATATGTATCATTTATAGATGAATTCTCAAGGAATACATGGATATCTTTTCTTAAGAAGAAATCTGAAGTCTTTGACAGGTTTAAAGAATTTAAGGCTCTCATTGAAAATTAGACAGAGAAGAAGATAAAGGTGCTGAGGACAGATAATGGCAGAGAGTTTTGTAGCAAGGAATTTGAAGAATTCTATAAGAAGTGTGGTATATCATGATAGAATACTACTCCATATACACCTCAGGAAAAATGGAGTTGCAAAAGAATGAACAAGACGTTGATGAAAAGGGCAAGAAGCATGCTCAGTGGTGCCAGGTTAGGATAGGAATTCTGGGCAGAGGCGGTGGAGACAACATGTTACCTAGTCAACAAATCACCTTTATCAATATTGGAGGATAAAACTCCACAAGAGGTATGGACTGGTAAGAAACCCTCTCTTTCACATCTCAGTGTATTTTGATGTGATGCATATGTACATGTTCCAAAGGAGAAACGAACCAAGTTGGATATTAAATCTGAAAAGTGCATCTCTATTGGGTATAAGGATGGTTTAAAGGGTTATAAGCTTTGGAACCCAGTAACAAGCAAGGTTGTGTACAACCGAGATGTGGTTTTCATAGAGGTGAAAGATGTTATTAAACATGAAGTCCAACCAAAGGAACTTAAGAAGATAGAGTTTGAGCTAAAGGAGGAAGAATCAGACTCTACAGCAGAGGAGGAATCATAAGATGAAGAGCCACAAACTCCGAGTGTGAGAATATTAGTTCAAGAAAGAAGGCAGCCAGAAAGGTATGGTCCATTTTCTTTCTGCTCAAATTTTGTTTTATCTATTACTGATGATGATCACAAAACCGTGAAGGAAGCAGTAGATTCAGAGGATGGCAAACTCTGGAAAGAGGCCATGGTTGATGAAATGACATCTTTGCACAAAAATGAGGCTTGTGATCTAGTGGAGTTGCTGACTGGAAGGAAACCAATTGGCAACA
The DNA here is from genome assembly GCA_000404065.3 of Pinus taeda. Classification (NCBI taxonomy): domain Eukaryota; kingdom Viridiplantae; phylum Streptophyta; class Pinopsida; order Pinales; family Pinaceae; genus Pinus; species Pinus taeda. The sequence continues at coordinate 28,232 of APFE030599470.1, forward strand.
AATGGGTGTTCAAGAAGAAGACAAATGCAGAAGGAAAGGTGGAGAAATACAAATCTCAGTTGGTAGCAAAAGATTATTCCCAGGTTCCAAGAATTGATTTTGGTGATAGTTTTTCTCCTGTTGCCAAGGTAGCTTCTATTAGATTACTTTTATCTATTGCTGCTGCTTTTGATTTTGAGGTAGAACAAATGGACGTGAAGACAACATTTCTTCATGGGGATCTAGAAGAGGAGATCTACATGAAGCAATCTAAAGGCTTTGCAATGAAAGGTAAGAAAGAACTGGTATGCAAGTTAAAAAAGTCTATGTATGGTTAAAACAGTCACCAAGGATGTGGTATCAAAAGAAATTTATACGGGGACTTGGCTTCACCAGAAGAAAAGAAGATCACTATGTGTATTTCAAATTAATTGGTGACCGTGTCATTTATCTGGTCTTGTATGTGGATGACATGTTGCTAGTTCGAAATGACAAAGAAATTATCCAAGATTTGAAGACCTAATTGTCCTCCAAATTCGACATTAAAGATCTTGGTGCTGCAAATTATATTTTGGGCATGGAAATTAAAAGAGATCGGGCAAAGAGGAAGCTTTGGTTAAACCAAAGGAAGTATGTTGAGACAATATTGCAAAGATTTAATATGCAGGATAGTGAACCAGTGAAGGTTCCTATTCCTGTAGGTGCAAAGTTATCTCTTGAGTAGTGTCCCAAGACACAAGAAGAGGAAAAGGACATGTCCCGTGTTCCATATGCAAGTGCAAATGGTAGCTTGATGTATGCAATGGTTTGTACTAGACTAGACATTACACATGCAGTGGGATTATTGAGCAGGTTTGTGTCAAAACCAGGAAAGGAGCATTGGACAGCAGTGAAGCGGGTTTTTAGGTATTTGTGTGGCACTAGTGATTATGGTTTTTGCTACCAAGGAAGACCAGGATTGGATAGAGTGTTGGATATCCATGGCTTTGGTGATGTAGACTGGGTTGGATATCTGGATCAGAGAAGATCTACAAGTGAGTATGTGTTTAACCTATTTGGAGGTGCAGTCAGTTGGATGAGTAAGAAACAATCTGTAGTGGCAGTATCAACTATAGAGGCAGAATACGTGGCAGCCACTGATGCAAGCAATGAAGCAGTTTGGTTTCAGAGATTGTGTTCAAGTATGGGGTTAGTACAGGGAGCTATAAGGATATATTGTGACAACCAAAGTGCAATTTTCTTAGCAAAGAACCCTGCATATCATTCAAAGACAATGCACATTGATGTTCAATATCACTTTGTGAGGGATATGATAGAAGACAAAAAGGTGTTGTTGGTAAAGGTGGACACTTTGAAGAATACTGCAGATGCATTGAAAAAATCTATGAGCTTTGAGAAGTTCCCTTGGTGTAGAGAAACAATGGACATTGTAGGGCTGTATAAATGACTAAGCTCTCTTGTGGCCCCCTATGGAAAGAAAAAAAAAAGTGGGAGAATGTTGGGTTGTGTTATATTCTTTTCACAACTAGCCCATGTAGTTAACTAAGGGTTTAGAGGGGAGGTTGAGCCCCCCATTCGTTGCGTTGATTGCGTAGTATGGGGGTCACAGGGGGTTTGAGGGGTGCAGGAAACCACACTCTATGGGGTCTGGGGAAACACCCTAGAAAATTTTGGTTTTGGAACCTCTGTTAGGTTGGGCGGACCCACCTATGGTTTTGTGCATGATTTTTGCACATGGTTTTGGGCGCGATGGTTTTCAGTCCATGGTATTGGATGCTTTGGCATGTATAAATATGTTTTGTAACATTGAAAGGAACATAATGAAAAATCAAGCTGGTGGTCCCGGTTTTGGGATCCAGGGGAAAATATCTATGTATATGTGTTTTATATGTTATGCTCTCACATTGTTTATTTTCTGTGTTTTAGAATTCGTATGCAGGTAATTTTTGTATGGGGTTAAAACCTACACACAAGGTATTGTTGAGCCAATAATGATTGAGGAAGGGCCTAAGTATTTGGGTCTTGGCTATGAACAAGCTTATGGAGAAAGTTCCAAAGCTACCATGAAGACGATTAAAACAACTCCAAGAAGGAGATGCATTGCAAGTCTTCAAGAGTGTGAAGGTTGTGTTTAGGAGGAATGCAATAGCTTGAAACATCATTTTTAGGATGCAGGTGTTCAAAAGCAAACACTTAAACTAGACAGTTGGGGAGACTCTAATAGCCTTGAAGAGATTGATGGTGTTCCAAAGGGAGCCACTTCTTCATTCGATTCACCTCCTCATGAAGGCGATAAAGGTGAAAGAGAAAGGTATAAATCTGGTTCTAAACATTTTCCTTTTGATTATGCAAAGCATGATAAATTTCCACATATGTATGGGAAAATAATTGCATGTTCCTTTTGTGGGTTGGATAACCATAATATTTCTAGATGTTGGAAGAGAATGGCCACATACAGGAAACTTTTGAAGGAAAAGAAGCAAGAAGCCAAAGGTCCATTGGACAAGGAAAATCATTTTGCCAAGAGGATGCACATGCAGTGCACTTACTACCATAAGCAAGGACATCTTGCTACAAAATGTTGGAATTTGAATCCAGCGATGCTTCCACAAAAGCTGAAGAAAGTGGAAAGAGAGGATGGCAGAAATGGAAAGGAAGATTCCATGACTGATGTGTGTCAGGATGATTCACATGTTGATGCTGATGTGCAAACAAAGGTAGTACCTTTGAAAGGTATTGGTGAGAAATGGCTAGAGTTCTTATCTAATTAAGATTGCATGTCCATTGATATATCTACATTATATTTCATTTCAGCTTTGAAAGTACAGTGTGCTTAAGTGAAAGTTGAAGGATGAAATGCATGCATGAGGAAGAGATGCATGAACACATGGATGTTGATGATTTCCTTATTTTTGAACATGTATGCATAATTAACTTGCAGGGTTGATTGATTTGACATGCATGTGATGCCATGTTGACTTGGGAGAAGTTAGCTTGGTCTCCAAATGGAGATAATGATGAAGTGTTTCATCTTTTAAAAAAGAGTCCTAATGGTCTTTTTCTACATGCTTGACTTGAAGGGTCATTTGTTTAAAGGAATGTTTTGTTGGCTTGTCATCTAGTCAATCATTTGTATGCAGATGGAAGACATGGAGGTGTTCACAAGATGTGAAAATCTATTTCTTTTGTTGAAGCAAGATTTTAGTCAATCCAGTTGTTGTCTGTGTTTCTGTTGTTGTTAACAGTTGTTGTTGACAACTTTTCAAATAGCTACAAATGAAATTTTTGTGAAGAATATGTACTTCACATTTGTTTGAGCTACCTTGGATTAATGATCAAGGCAAAGAAGTTCAAACCACCTTCTATGACCATTTTAGCAGAAGTTCTATAGGAAGGCAAGGAGTAAGATAGTTCTTCCCAGGAAGACCAACTCATCCAAGAAGGGAAGTGGTTAGAGACTTTGGTTCAAGGGCACTAGGCAAGGCAAGTGTGTGGAGACTGAAAGAAGAGGGTGTTTCCACTCTCAGGTACTGTTCAAATCAATATATTAGCCTTTTGGAGACCAAAAGTTCTTTTAGTGGGAAGGCATGATCCAAAATGGATTTTGGATAGACTCCTAAGTCTAAGTGTTCCTCACAGAGGAAAAATGGAAGTCCAAGGAAGTTCCTAGAAATGGCCCCATGGCAGAGATCCTTTCATTCTGAATCTAGTGCAAGTTGAATGGGAAAAAATGGACTTAGGGTACAGAAGTTGTCGCAGAAAGAAGATGCCCTGTTTCTTTGGAAAAAGAGGAAAAAACCCCTAAAAATGGCAACAAACCCTTAAAAAGGGAAATCGCATCGGAAAAGGCAAAGGCTGGATTTAAGTGGAGGCAGAGGAAATTCAGATCCGCCAATCCAATCAATTAGATCAGAGGTAGACACATGTGCGATATCAGAACCATGGAATCAGTGATTGCGATCATGCGATACACTGATCGCCGATGATTGGATCGGCGAAGCGGCATCGACAATGCCATAATGAAAGACCCTGGGACTTTGTGATATGCAATTGTGACAAGTCACATCGCAATATCACATCGAAGCAGTACAACGGAGCGGGGCCGATATACATATGACTAGCGATAGTCGAACCCGATGGATTTTATAGGCGCAGGTTTATAAAATTTAAGTTCCGGTAAATAGGAATTTTCTATGTATTAATGCTTTTTAGTGTAAAAACTGAAACACAAAGGAAAGATGCCGAAGCGATAAAAATTGATCCAAAGGGGAATTAGAAGCTCGATTGCGTAAATTTTGAGTTCCCTAAAGGAAAATTTCGAGCGCGCCTCAAGCTGAAAATGGTTTTGGGCTGGCATCACATGATCCCACATAATGAATGACACGTGGCTTGGTGGAGGAATAGGGAAACTACCTTTTCAGGTGAGTAACCTCCGTATCCATAAGCCGCCCGAAATTGAATGAGGATCGTTGGATCAGAGATCTCGTAGATCAATGGTGGAGATTGCGATAGAAGCCAAAGGCAGACCCGATGCGATATTAGGGTGGATGCAATAAATTTTGAAGTCCGATAAAAAGGATCTTAACGGGTTTTTCATCGTTTTCCCATGTATTTGATATTTTGACCAATACACTAATGCGATGCGATATAATGCTTAATGGTGGACCTGAAAGGGATTTTAGGGGTGATTGAATGGAATTTCATGTTCAGATTTCACGTCCAATAGTGTATTTTCTAGAAATCTCTGTGTAATGAAATTTTCTCCATTTTTTGGGTTTTTGCCTATGAAATAGCCCCAATCCCTTGTAATAGCTCCTTATCATCATTCCACACTGCAAACGGGCATTTTTGGTAGATGATGAGGAGTTTGAAATCCATAGAGCCATAGAACCACATGGCCAGTTAAACAGACAGTGCAAAGAAGCCACAGAGTTGCAGGGAAATGATTGAAAGCAAGGTAATGGCTGGGGAAGTTGAAAATCTTGGAAAATGCCTCAAAGGAGCCCAGAGAGCTCAATTGAGGGGGAGCTAAATGCAAAAAGTAATTGCAGAGCCGAGAGAGCAGAGAGAGAAAAAGCTACTGCGTAGAGCAACTGAGGGAGTTACTTGGAGCTCAAGTGAAAAGCCAGAGAGAGGCAGAGAGCCAAAGAAGAAAGAACTAAAGAGCCAAAGCCAAAGCCAGTGATGAAGAGCTAGAGCTAGAGCCAAGAGCCAAAGCCAAGAGCCAGAGCCAAGAGCTAGATCTAGAGCTGAGAGCCAGAGCGAAAGCTGAGAGCCAGAAAGTCGAGAGCCTCAAGAGCCAGGGATAAAATGGTGTCTAAACCCATTGTTTCTGTGTAAAATAATGGAGTTGAGCCAAGGGCTTGTAAAAGGACTTATAACATAATCCTAGAGAGCCTAGTCGAGTTGACTAAAGCTCACGGAGATGTAGCCCAAGAGTTTTGGGTGGACTCCTAATTAAATTGTTGTCTTATGTGTGTTTGCTAATCACTGCATTGTTTCACTGTTATAGGTTTTATATCAGTCTAAGAAAATCAATTTACAACACATAAACAACTTAAAACAACCATAAGCATGCACCTTATTTTGAAGCACATTATTAATTCCGCATTGGTTAATCATAAGGACTTGGGAATATTTAAGCTTTGGAAGTGGGAGAGGTTCTTTTAAGTTAGACAAGAAGCCTAAGTGCCCCATTTTCAGATCAAATGATACTATGCAAAAAAATATTATGTTTCACAAATAGTTGGAAAGCAACTAGTCCCTGCCTTTATAGCATGATTTAAATTATATTGCACACATAGAAAGAAACATAGTATATAGATGAAAAGTATGAAGTACTAAACATAATTTTTAAGGTGTAAAAAACCATCAAACAATGGAAAACATTATACTAGGAAGTCTTTGTAATGATAGCAATTGGCATAAAAGAAATTGTGTGGAGTAGTGCATGTGTGGAAGAAGTGTTGTACAAGGTGGAGGTGGAATGCATGTCAATGTGTGGAAGCGAGAATGTGTACAGAAGGGGAATCTTTGTGTGGTAGAAGGATATTATATGGAATTAAAGAAAATGTAGAAGGCATGTGCTAAAGAAAATTCTATGAAAAATAAACTATATGTGGAGGTAAAGCATGTGTGGAAGTAAAAGAGTAAGTATCATTTGACTACTTCTACAACATTAAGAACTATTAATATTTTATATATTGGAAAAAATTAATGCATATTATGACTTGCATGCATGCAACACAAACAAAGAGCCATAAGCGACAAATTCAATTTAACTTCACAGTAATTATCTAATTGGAAGAACTTATTATTTGTGTGACAGAAGGATCAAGGCATGTGCAAAGGTAAAATCTATGTAGAAATAAACTACGTGAATAGGTAAAGTGATTTTTAATTTTGTTCTACCAATTATATGGTTTGAAAAACTAGCTACAATTTTTTTGATAGAATCCATGCATTTAAAAAAATGTAAAAAGAAACATAGAATATCGATGAAAATCATGGAGTACTACATATAATTTTAAAGCGTTAAAAAAATATCTAACAATGATAAATATTATGCCACGAAATATTTTTATTGAAAATGACTGGCACAAAAACAATTGATAACATTGAGTACCAAAGTGTGTGAGAAAGGACAAATGTGAGAAAGCAATCATGTGGAGCAGTGTCTATGCAGAAGAAGCAATGCGTAGGGTAGATATGTATGGAACATGTATAGGGAGGAAAGAATGCTTGCGGATGTGTGGAAGTGGGAATGATTGCAAAATGAGAAGTATTTTGTGGCAAAAGGATGTATGGAGTTAAAGGTTATGTGGAAGCAATGCAGATATCAATGAAAAATATACATATAAATAAACTATGTGCGAGGGTAAAACATGTGTGGAAGCAAAAGGGTAAGTATCATTTGAATATTTCCACAATATTGTAGAAGCATAAAGAAGTCAGAACATTTTATATATTGGAATAGGTTAATGCATATTATGACTTTGAGGCATGCAACACAAAATAATTTTTCTTTAAGTTTACACTAATTGGAATAACTTATTAGATTTGAAAAATTCCACTCATAAAAGATTTCCAATCCTATTTATATATAAAACAAGTCAACAATGATAGTCTCACTTATTTGGTAATGTCTATAGGCCTATGTTACAAGTTTCCCCACTTAAAAAAATCCTATTAACACTAACATTGGTGAAAGTAAGGTATGTGTGGAGGTAAGGCATGTATAAGTTAAATATTGTCAAAGCAAGATATATGCAGAGTTAAAGTCCATACGCAAGCAACACATGTTGCATGTGCAAATGTAAATAGGTAAGTTCAATCACTTTGTAGAAATTGGGACCAAAATAGAAATAATTAATTTATAATCATGTTGGAAAAGACACTAGGCTATTTATACATCACTGACAGTTCACAATGGAATTTATGTTACATAAGCGAGGGAAGGGGAGTAGGGATAGGGTGTTAGTGGTACATACATAGCATCATTATGGGGGCCTATATTCCAATAAAATGCATCTTACTTGAAATGTTTGGTGCATGGACAAATTTCTAAATCAACAGTGTACAATGTATATCATATGTGAAATAGAAAGGCAATTAATTGCACAGAGCAAACCAATGAGTGGGTTGGTCCCTAACACTATGTTAATTAAATGTTGCATTATTTGATATAAGGTTCCAAAGGAGCTATGCTAGAACCACCTTTTGAATGGACTGATATCTATTTTTGAAAGTTAGGATGGAAGGCTATATCATATTTTTGGACACAAATGGATTTGGAGCCTTCTAGAACTGGATTCATGACTATGACAGGAATATTAACGACAAGTGATGTGAATCGTTTACCTTGCATTTTGTTTCATTAATTCATCATGATTTTCATTCTACTTGTCTTTTTACAGGTGTCATAAATTTATAGTCCTTGTACTTTATTTTAAAGTGAAAGAAATTTGGTTTAAATTCACAGTAATGTAGAACAAGTGTTGTACACAATGTAGATGCACCAAAGAAGTGTGCAGAGGTAATAATGCAAACAGATATGTGGAAGTGAGGTTGTGTGCTAAAGGGGAAGTTTTGTGCCATAGAATAATGTGCCAAGCCAAAAAATGTGCAGAATCAAGGCATGTGGAAATCTAAAGTCTATGCAAAAGTAAACCATGTGAATAGGTAAAGCATGTGTCGAGGTAAAGTAGTAACTATAATTTAACTCCTTCCACAATATTGCATAAGCATGAAGAAATTTGGTCTTACATTTAGTTGATGCATGCAACACAAACATAGACCTAGAAGCATTAAATTCAGTTAAAATTAAAATTAATTATATAATTGTAAGAATTTAATAATTAAAGTGAAGCGTAAAGTCAAATCATAGTCTCCCTCATTTGGTAATATCTATAGATCTTTGTTATAAGTCTTTCTACTTGAAAAATATTAGATAGTAACCAACACAACTACAATAGAAAGAAATGTATACAAATTTAAATGAAAATCATCATAACCATGATTAAAATACATACTATAAATGGAACAAATATCTAAGACCAAAACGTCCCATCGATTCTTCATTTTCATGTTTGATCAATAACAAAATATTAGATATAATATAAAACTTAAAAGCACAACCTGGAAAGCTCATGCTAATATAGTTTTTTTGGTCAAAGTCATAAAATTTATACCTATACAAGATCTTATGCAAAGCATTATATCAGAATTATTGAAAATATTGGTCAACAAACTCAAAATTGGAACAAGGCAGTAAGATAATAAAAGAAAAGAACAATATTTCCACCAAAGCGCTAGAACTATAGTTGAAGACAAACTTCAAAGCCCCTGATTTATGGAGATCAACTTTTTTAGTCCAAAAGTTTTCTTAGATCAGTAATGAGAATATTTTTCCACTTGAGCTTGGTAGCTTACCCACTATTCCATTCTCACACATTCCTTCCTTAACTATCTATTGTGACATTCTGGAAAATAGTTGTAAAGTGAAAGTCATAAGATGTAGTTTCAAATATTCCATTATGCTCAAGATTAAAGTAAATGATAAAATTACATGAAAATGATAAATAACAAAGTTGTGGTCAATAAATTAAGTACACATAACAAATGATTATTTATTTATGAAAGAAAGGCATGTGTAGATGGAATACATAATTTGACTAAAATTACATTTAGATATTAAATGATGTCCAAAGTTTTTGATGCAAAAAATAATGTTTGGTGCCTAAAGAACTCATCACAATTATGATACTTAATCACAAAAGTAAATGCATTCATCCCAATAGGGACTGGGACTGGGGTCTCGTCAACCACAACGTGAAGAAGGTACCTACAACAAAAACAAGAAATTGCATCTGAAAATTGGCCTAAGTCATGATAACAAATTCAAGAAACTTGAATGATAAAACATTGGAAAGAAGAAAATAAAATGTTCCAAGATTTAAGAATATTCACAACATGTGAAAACATGGACTGTGATTGTTGAAGTGTCAAATGTCTTTTGGATTCATGATTTCATGGAAGAATTTCTCTAGCCAATTTTGAATGTAATATTTCATCATAGTGGATGTAATGTCCATTTTGACACATTGATTGAATATGTCCTCCTCAATATCTTGAGCCTATTCTTGCAATTGTGCAACCAAGACAAACTTATATTCATTAACATCAACAAAAGTAACTAGTCATTTTCTAATTTCCTCTTCAATAAAATCATTTGTATTATCAAAATTTGCTCCCATTGACTATTTTAGATTGTCTAGTTCAACTATTAGCATATGTTTTGAAATTAATCTAGAGCCATTTATGATGTGTTGATCGTGAAAATATTCGACAATTTTTAGTGCCTGAAAAAGGCATCACCTCTTCTACCATCTATCTTGTAACATTCATAATTGATTTCTTATAGTATATTGATTTTCTCACACCTTGCAACTGTGATCTTCTTTATTTGGGTAGATGTTGGGAGGTCTTGTTATTTTCTCTCTATATCAAAGAGTGAATCAACCTTTGAAATAAAAGTAAATAAATCATTATCTATGAAATTTCTGTCCAACTGAAAATAATTTTTAATCTAGTCAACAAACGATTTAATTCTCTGTGCTAAATACCTCAGATCGAAATATGCTTCCCATGCATCTTTAATAACTTTCAATATCTTTTTAGTATCAATAATACATGATTTTACTCCATTAAGGAGGTTGATCTCTTTCTTAAATCCATGGGGTGTGATCCATGTGGATATTGGTGGCCACCCACCTATTTGACTTGGACCCCCAACATTGTTTCTGTTAGTGTCAGTCTTTCCAGCCTTCCTCCAGTGATCAAATATGCTCTTACAAAGTGGACTCAGAGTGTCAAGGTCAAATTTTGTCATTTCAGTGTGTCTTCAAGCAAAATTTGGTCACTAGGCATTAGGTCTAGGGTTTTCTTTCACTCTTTTCAAAGTTGCCCAAATGTCAGTCTATGTCACTATTCAGCTGAGTCTATCATTATTCATATGGTTTTTATCATCATGTCAAGTTCCATTGGGTCATTTCACAACTTATTCATGCTTTAGTTGTGCCTTGGTAAGGTCCATTTCCCTCTCCTAGGGTTTTGGAGGTAATTTCTCTTGGATGGTCAAATAATTAGAAAAACTTGTATCCAAATGTTAATACACCTTCCCCTATACTTCATTTACCTTATTAAACACTTCCCATCACTAAGATTCCCCAAATTCCTCATTTTTCCACAAACCCTAGTTTCTTGCTACAACTTGGCAATTTTCTAGGTTGGGCCTGTGTTTTACCCTTTTGGACCCCTTCCCCTCACTCGATCTCCAATATTCCACTTTCCACTACTTCCTAACATCCCTCCTTACTTCCAAAAATTTCCCCAAGAATTTAGAAGCCCCTTATCCCATTCATTTCGCCTCATTTCGACAAAATCCCTTGTTTCACACATCGGGATAGTTTTTACACAAATGATGTTTCTGAGAAATAAAAGATTAATTTGGGAAAACTGAGAGAGGTTTTTGTCCAAAATAGGCCAAGGAAGGAAAACCTCCTTCAATGTTTACACATATATAATAGTTTTGGAGAAATGTTAAAAATACAATCGCCTCGGGAGAATTGACGCACCTCTGAAGTGACCTTGGGAAAATCAAGATTTCTCCTAGCATGGTTGGAAAAATGACATTTTTGACGAGTCAAATGATAATTAAACACAAATAGCTTTCCAATGAGCTATCGTGAGCTCAATTTGGAGTTGAGGAAGGCATTCAAAAGTTGACTGCAACAGCACTCTGCCTTGAGGCAGCCTCATTTGGCACATTTTGACCAGTCTTGGAATATTTGATTTTTGACAAGGAAAATGAACTCTAAATTGAAAAAATCTAGTTGAGTTGGAAAGTAGACTCAAAGACCTTTCCAACGAGCTATCCTGTGCCCAATTTCAATACCGGGAAGGCCTCCAAATGCCTCTTACAAAATGTGTTACGCGTTGGGTCTGTGCACTACGCATATAGGTGTGTGCTACGCACTGGGCCTCACTGGCCAGTGTAAAAAAACAAAGGCGCTACGCATTGAAACTGTGTGCTATGCACTCATTCCATCATCAAATTTATGCGCCCAGATCGTGTCTAATTGCCTCCAAAGCTGCAAGTAGGTGTTCTTTGACTGATTCAATCAATTTGATATTGTTTATAGTGTGTTTGAAGAAGAGGAGGTGGTGTTGGGTGTAAGAAATCAAATGAAACCCTAGGCCCCTATCAAAATATTTTTAAAGGGTATTAAAGGAAATATGAGTAATTGGTGAAGATTTTTTTTCCTTTCCTTGATAAAAACCAGCTCCATGCAACCCTTGTCAACATTTCAAAGGGCACACATTATATTTTGTTCATTTGTCAAGCAGTGACCGTTTTGTGCCAATTCATTGAAAATAAAGAATTATCATTATGGCTTAGTTTGTATGATGCTTTGGTAAACATAGAAGGGTTTTGAGTATGCATTGAAGTTTGGATCCACCACACCTATATCACTATACATATCACAGACATCTTGATACCAAAGCCATGTCAAACACAGATTCATTTTATGAGCAGGAGGTAGAAGCTGACCGGGAGACTTGGCTCGAGAGGGTCAACATTCACTTAGATAAGTTGTTGTAAAAGGCTAATAGAGATAAAGATATGCTCCGACATATGAAAACGCACTATTGGGCTCACATGCATGTTTGCAAAGTGAAAATGAAGATCCTTAAGAGGCGTTTGAGCAAAGCGCTAAAATGACGGAAGAGGCCCGATCCACTTCGAGTTTTGGCCGAGGCTTCATTAGTTGGGCATGATACATGATGGAGGGTCTTCACTCTGAATTTTGGCAAATTCGGAGAAAATTTTGTCGTTTCAAAATTTTTGGCTTGCGAAACAGGTTTTTTGGTTCTACGCGTAGCGCGCAGCGTGCTACCCTGAAGATTGGGAGGTCCAAATGACAAATGGCTTGTAGTTTTGGATTTTTCATGAAGAATTACACATGGTCAGCTATATCCGAAGCATTTCATCGAGATCTGGGTGGTCAAAAGGTCCAAAAACATCATGAAAACCACCTTGCTGCCACCTTTTTCCATAGCAGGAAGTACCTCTGGGAGAATTCAGTTTTGAGGGGGAAAATGATCTCCAAATTCGAAAATTCCACTTGGTTTAGAAAGTAGACATCCAGAGCTTTCCAACGAGCTATCATGAGCTCAATTTGGATGTTGGGAAGTGCTCCAAAAACAGGCTCAAATGTGCGCTATGCATAGGGATCAGGGGCGCTATGCATACAGTTTTTGGCCCAGTTTTTCACCTTTAGCTCAGGAATTCGACTAGTTTTCACCAGTTTCACTCTTTGATGTAATTTTTGACCCAACATGATGTAATTTGATGTATGTAAGGTAAAATGACACTTATCTACCTTCTTCTAGATGATTCATTCACAAATTAGCAAGAAATTAATGTAATGAATCAGTTTCCTTCTTTTTAGAGGCAGGTTGTTTGGTCATCTAGATTCTTGCTCCATGTTTAGAATTTGTTCAAACTGATCCCAGAAGGAGGAGCTAGACCCCTAGAGGTTAGGGAATGAGGATAGCTTGGTCTATATATGTAAATTTTCATTCAGTAGGAGTGGTTGGACTCTTGGGAATAGCTTGAGACTATATTGTACATATCTTATCTGCATTTTGGCAAAGGAAAGACCAGGGTTTTGCAGCACTATTTGGGATTCATGTGGCTTTATGTGCTGATGGTGTGTTTCTCTCAGTACTTGCAAGTTGTGTATGTGTACCATTTTCTTTACTTAATCTTCTGTAATTAAACAAATGAAGTGTTAAGGTAGAATCCATGAACTCGTTATGCTTTGCCTTTAAATTTGTTTAATTTTCTATGTTTTCTTCAGTTTAAGGAGAATCCTTGAGACTTCCTTGCTCTCCTTAGCTCCTCACCCGTCTGATCTACCCATCTCACTTGCTTTAAGGCATCAAAACAATCGCCTATCTTGCCCCAAGTAGACCTCTGCAAAAATTGTGCCTCATCCCCGCACCCAAAATTGCCTTTCCCTTGACTTCAACAAAACCTTTAAAAATCAATTCTAAATCCTTTATACCTAATACCTAGCCTAAAATTAGTCATCAATTCAGTCATCTCGAGCCTCGTTGATTATCTTTTGCCAAGATTGACCTGGAGAGAGCCCTCTCCTGTCCTCGTAGGGCTAGCTACGAGGCTGAGCGTGGTTTGATGTGGCCTTGAGTCTCACCTTATTTCAGCCTAAGGTAGATTTGAGCGCTAACAGTTTCTTTCAAACCATTTCTTTCAATTTCCTTAATTGTAGCATAGTTTACTATTTTTGGCAGTTTTTTCAGGCCCTAAACTTTCAAAGCCATTTTGAGACCCTAAATTATGTTTTTATGGAAAATAGGCAAACTCATAATCTTAAATAGGAGATTGCAGTAGAAATTTGTAGTCCTCAGATATATATTTCTAACAAGGTATTGCACGCATCAAACATAGATCATATGCCAAAGTTACAACCTTGGGAAGTTGGTGTAGCAACTAACCGAAACGGTGACCACAAACTTTTTGTGCTTCATCTTATAGGTGTAGGTTTTTGGATGTTTGGGGTTTTCCCTTGTTTCTTAATAATAAAAAGGCCTACAAACCTTATTGTAACAAGATTCAAAGGGATGTAGCAACCACATCTCCTCTTAGAGTTAAGCCACCATCATTCGAGATAGTTTATTTCCATTTTGCATGTAAACGATTTTTCAATATATTGTTATCAACGAATTGAAGTTCAGTTTTTCTTATAGCTATGCAATTTTGTTTAAATCTGTATTTTATTTCATTCTCACATAAATCTAGATCAACGGTATTAGAGTGGTATGCTCTTTCTTTTCTTTTCTATGCATGTCCCTAATGAGGTCAGGGTATAAGGAGTTAGGGTTTGAACTTGTTGAACCTTTGCAAGACAGACTCATTGACCCTGACAACCTCCCATGGAGGAAGAAAAGAAAGGAGAGGGAGTAGGAGTTCCTTTCAAAATATTGCTCGAAGAAGCCCTCGAGTGAAAAATGAATGTGATGATGGACAACTTTTCCTTTGACGGGTGCCCACATGTGACACATATTCATCCAGTAGCCACTCTGGAGGCACCACTCACCTTAAGGTACAAGTTAAATTTGAAGTTACCATATTTGAAGGCTAGATAGATGTAGATGTTGTAGATAGATGATTAAATTTGTTGGAAGGATATTTTTCTATTCATAATTTCTTTAATAGGGAAAATGTTACTTTTTCACTCCTCAAAGCCGCCCCTAATGTCAAGGACTGGTGGGAAACCTATTGTGAGTAGAGGGACAAGAAAGAACCCTTATTGGTTTCACCTACACCCACTTGGAGTTCTTTCCAAGATGCCATTAAGGAACAATATTACCTTGTCGAGAGCTATGAAGATAAGTACATAAAGTGCACAACACTATGAAAAGGAAGGGACCAAGATGTGCTAGAGTTCACAAATATTTTTCATACCATTCACATGAAGTTGGGTATAAGGGATGTAGGTGAAGCATCTCTTCTAGTCACATATGTGGGTCAAGGGTTCTTCGTTGTAGTTCATTGTTGATGACGGGAGCCAAAATAACCTCATCTCAACAGAGGTTGTTAAGAAGTTGGGCCTAATAACCACACCACACCCACAACCATACACCATTGGGTGTCTCCACCAAGGACGATATCTTTGCACCATCCAACAGTGCCATCTTCCCTACAACATCAAACCCTTCATGGATGAGGTATTGTGTGATGTTGCTCCTCTTGAAGTTTGTGATGTATTATTAAGCCAACCATAATTGTGGAAGTGCCATGTTATGTATGAGTTGAGGCTTCACACTATTATCATTACTTTGGGAAGTAATTTATGTAGAATACCAGAGGTAGACCCACCTACTGCCATGTCTTTAATCTTCGCTAAGCAATGCAGTAAGCTCATCTCCCAGACTAGGAAATTTGTTTTCTTTTTTATTCGTTCTCAAAGTAAGGACATCTTCTCCTCACAAATAGGGGTATCTTCACATTATCAGGTCAAGCATTCAATTGATATGACTCCTGAGGAAACACTACTCAATGGGTTGATATACTACCACTATATTCCTAAAAATGAAGAAATCAAGCAGTAGTTCCAAGAGTTTCTACAAAAAGGGCATATTTGACCAAGTTCTCGACCTTGTGAGAGTCTGATTGTACTTGTATAGAAGAAGGATGGGATGTGAAGAATCTGCATTGATTATCAAGCACTAAATAAAATCACTGTTAGGAAAAGGTATCTAATCCCATGGATCAATGACCTTCTTGACCATCTCAAAGGGGCCAAGTATTTCAACAAGATTAGTTTAAAGTCTAATTATCACTAGGTTCCAATAGAATCCATAGATGTATGGAAGACCATCTTCAAATCGAAGGAGGGCCTTTTTGAGTGGTTGGTCATGCCTTTTGGGTTGAAAAAATCCCTTACAACTTTTATGAGGCTGATGGATGACATCTTGCACCCCTTTACCAACTCGTTCATGTTTGTATATCTAGAAGACATCCTCATCTTCAACAAGAGTTGGAAAGAGCACTTGCAACACATTCAATAGTTCCTTCAAACCTTGTCATAGCACAAACTATGTGCCAACTTGGAGAAATTCACCTTTGGCATGAGATAGGTCCAATATCTGGGTTACATCATTGATGAGAATGATGCATATGTGGATCCAAATAAGAACCAAGTCATTCAGGATTGGCCAACCTCGACCAATCTAACATAGCTTTGCAACTTTTTGGGCCTTGCCAATTTTTATTGAAGGTTCGTGTTGGGACTCTCTCATATCATTTGGGCTTTGAGTTAAGTTACCAAGGGCAAAGTGAAAGAAAAGTTTTTTTGGTTTGAGGCCCAACAAAAGGCCTTTATTGAGCTGAAGCACCACCTCTTCTCTACACCAGTACTCACATTTCTAGACCTACAACAATCATTTGAAATAGAGATAGATGCCTCTAACTATGCTAATGGTGAATTTCTCACCCAACAAGGGCATTTGATGGCCTATCATAGTGAGACACTCTCCGAAACAATTCGGAAATAGCCCACCTTCGATCGGGAGATGTATCTCATCATGCAGGCTTACCAAAAATGGACACAATACATTCTTGGGAAGGAGATGATCATCCACACATATCTGTTGGGTTGTGTTATATTCTTTCCACGACTAGGTATGGTTTTGTCCATGGTTTTCGCACATGATTTTGGATGCGATGGTCTTTCAGTCCATGGTATTGGATGCTTTAGAATGTATAGATTGTAACAATGAAAGGAAAATAATGAAAAATCAAGCTGGTAGTCCTGGTTTCGGGATCTAGGGGAAATCTCTATGTATATGTGTTTTATGTGTTATGGTCTCGCATTGTTTATTTTCTATTCTTATAATTCGTATGTAGGTAATTTTTGTAGAGGGTTAAATCCTACATTTGGTATCAGAGTTGTTTTGGCTTCAAGGGGATGCCTTTGTTGCTGAGGGGTTTTGCTTGGGCCTGTGGTAGACCCTGTTCAGTGGGAGATCTGCAGGATCAATTTTGGTGGTGAAAGAATATGGTGAGTAGTGGAAAGATAGAGATTGAGAAATTTAATAGTTAGAGTTTTGAGTTGTGGAAACTCAAGATGGAGGATCTGTTGGTGGATAAAGATCAGTTGATCATGGTAGATCCAGGTACTAAACCAACGAGAGTGTCTGATGAAGAATGGAAGAAGTTGGATTAGAAGGAAAAGAGCACAATATGATTATGTGTCTTAGATTTAGTATTGTTGAATGTATCATGGGAAGCTACGACGAAGGCTTTGTGGGACAATTTAAGGACTTTGTACCAATCTAAGTCTCTAGTGAATAAATTGTTCCTACAAAAAAAGTTGTATAACTTGAGCATGAAAGATGGAGACTCACTGACAGAGCATATGAACACATTTATTACTGTGGTAAGTAAGTTATTATTTGTTGATATTAAAATTTAAGAAGAAGATAAGTGCATCAATTTGTTGTGTTCTCTACCAAATTCGTGGGATAGTTTGATTATTGCAATAGGTAGAAATGCAACTACCTTGCAGTTTGATGAAATAGTTTCATCCTTGCTGACACAGGAAATGAGACGGAAAAATATGGAGAGTCGTAATGGTGATGCCTTGTTTATATGAGGACAGTCCCAGAACAGAAACAAAAATAAGTTATTAAGTGGGAGACCTAAATCTAGAGGGAGATCTAAATCTCTAGGAAAATTTGTAAAGGTGTGCTGGAAATTCGGAAAGGAAGGGCACTACAAAAGGGATTGTAAATCTAAATTTCCTGACAAAGGAAAGGAATCTGACGATGCTCCTTCTGTAGAGGCAAAAACCACCTCAGATGAAGGTGAGTATGTACACTTGGCTTCTTCAAGTACACATGTAGATCATGAGGCATGCTTAATTGACTCAGGTGCATCCTTTCACTTCACTCCCCATAGAGAGTGGTTTTGCGAGTGTGAGAAATATGATGGTGGTGATGTCTTCTTGGGGGATGATAGGAAGGTTAGAATTGTTGGTCATGGAAAAGTAAAATTGATGTTGCAAGGTGGAATGGTTAGAACACTTACAGGTGTTCTGTATATTCCTGTATTGGCCATAAATCTTATTTCTATAAGCAAGCTGGATGATGCAGGTGTAAAAACAGTGTTCAAGAAGATACCTACAAGATGGTTTGGGGAGCACTAATATTGATGTGGGGAGTTTGGATTGGAACTCTATACAAGCTACAAGGTAGCACTGTTATTGATGGGTGCAACAGTTCTATGGTTCTTGAAAGTGGAGTAGAAAATCTAGTGGTCTCTAGAGAAAAGACCATGCTATGGAACCAAAGGCTTGGACATATTGGAGAGAAGGGCCTTAGAATACTTCATGGTAAAGGTATGACTAATAACTCTCTAGATTTTTATTTATGTTAAAATTGTGTATACGGGAAGCAGAATCGGGTGAGTTTCCCTTTTGGTGGTAAGAGGGTGAAACAAATATTAGAGCTTGTGCATAGTTATGTGTTTGGACCTGTGAAGGTTCCATCACTGGGCAAGTCTATGTACTATGCATCATTTATAGATGACTTCTCAAGGAATACATGGATATATTTCCTTAAGAATAAACCTAAAGTCTTTGATAGGTTTAAAGAATTATGGGTCTGGTGGAAAACCAGATAGAGAAGAAGATAAAGGTGCTAATGACAAATAACGGTGGAAAGTTTTGCAACAAGGAATTTGAAGAATTTTGTAAGAAGTGTGGTATAGCATGAAAGAATACTACTCCATACACACCTAAGTAAAATGGAGTTGTAGAAAGAATGAACAAGATGTTGATGGAAAGGGCAAGATGCATGCTTAGTGGTGGCGGGTTAGGATAGGAATTATGGGTAGAGATGGTGGAGACAACATGTTACCTGGTCAACAAATCACCTTCATCAATGTTGGAGGATAAGACTCCACAAGAGGTATGGACTGGTAAGAAACCTTCTCTTTCACATCTGAGGGTATTTTGATGTGATGCATATGTACTTGTTCCATTGGAGAAAAGAACAAAGTTGGATAGTAAATCTGAAAAGTGCATCTTTATTGGGTATAATGATGGTTTAAAGGGTTATAAGCTCTAGAACCCAGTGACAAGGAAGGTTGTATATAGTCGAGATGCGGTTTTCAGAGAGGTAAAAGATGTTATTAAACATGAAGTCCCATCAAAGAACCTGAAAATATAGAGTTTGAGCTAAAGGAGGAAGAATTAGACTCTATAACAAAAGAGGAATTAGATGATGAAGAGCCACAAACTCCAGGTGTGAGAAGAGCAGTTAGAGAAAGAAGGCAGATAGAAAGGTATAGTCCATCTACTTTCTATTCAAATTTTTCTTTATCTATTACTGATGATGATCCTAGAACTGTGAAGGAAGCAGTAGATTAAGATGATGGAAAACTCTGGAAAGAGGCCATGGTTGATGAAATGACATCTTTGCAAAAAAATGAGGCTTGGGATCTGATGGAGTTGCCAGCTAGAAGGAAACCCATTGGTAGAAAATGGGTGTTAAAGAAGAAGAGAAATGAAAAAGGAAAGGTCGAGAAATACAAATCTCAATTGGTAGAAAAAGGTTATTCCCAGGTGTCGGGAATTGATTTTTGTGATATTTTCTCTCCTGTTGGTAAGGTAGCTCCTATTAGATTACTTTTATCTGTTGCTGCTGCTTTTTATTTTGAGGTAGAACAAATGGATGTGAAGACAAAATTTCTTCATGGGGATCTGGAAGAAGAGATCTACATGAAGCAACCTGAAGGATTTGCAGTGAAGGGTAAGAAAGAACTGGTATGCAAGTTAAAGAAGTCCTTGTATGAGTTAAAATAGTCACCAAGGATGTGGTATCAGAAATTTGATACATTTATATGGGGACTTGGCTTGACCAGAAGCAAAGCAAATCACTGTGTGTATTTTAAATTAATTGGTGACCATGTTATTTATTTGGTCTTGTATGTGGATGATATGTTGCTGGTTGGAAATGACAAAGAAATTATCCAAGATTTGAAGATCCAATTGTCCTCCAAAATTGACATGAAATATATTGGTTTTGTAAACTATATTTTGGGCATGGAAATTAAAAGAAATCAGGAAAATATGAAGCTCTGGTTAAACTAGAGGAAGTATGTCGAGACAATACTGTAGAGGTTTAATTTGTAGTATAGTAAATTGGTGAAGGTTCCCGTTCCTGTAGGTGTGAATTTATCTGCTGAACAGTGTCCCAAGACACAAGAAGAGGAAGAGGACATGTCCTATATTCCATATGCTAGTGTAGTTAGTAGCCTGATGTATGTAATGGTTTGTATTAGACCAGACATTGCACATGCAGTGCGAGTATTGAGTAGGTTTATGTCAAAACCAGGGAAGGAGCATTGGACAACAGTGAAGTGGGTCTTCATGTACTTGTGTGGCACTATTGATTATCATTTGTGTTACCAAGGAAGACTAGAATTGGACAAAGTTTTGTATATTCGTGGCTTTGTTGATGCAGACTGGGATGGAGATATGAATTAGAGAAGATCTACAAGTGGGTATGTGTTTAACCTATTTGGAGGTGCAGTCAGTTGGATGAGTAAGAAAAAATCTGTAATGGCACTATCAACTACAAGGGCATAATACATGACAACTACTCATACAACCAAGGAAGCAGTTTGGTTGCAGAGATTGTGTTCAAGTATAGGGTTAGTACAGGGAGCTATAAGGATAGACTGTGACAATCAAAGTGCACTTTTTTTGGCAAAGAACCGTTATCATTCAAAGACAAAGCACATTGATGTTCAATATTAGTTTGTGAGCGATATAATAGAAAACAAAAAGGTCTTGCTGGTAAAGGTGGACACTTTGAAGAATATTGCAGATGCATTGACAAAATCTGTGAGCTCTGAGAAGTTCTCTTGGTGTAGAGAAACAATGGGAGTTTGTTAAATTGGCAACTAGGGCAAAACTCCATGTGGGTTAGCTTATTTATGGTAGCTGATATTTTTATTGGATCCCTCTCGTCGAGAGGTGTAGGATTGATCCAAAGATCATCCAATTCCGATAAGTATTTATGGAGATACAAATTTATTTTGATTATGTAATTATTATAAAGTTGACCAACTCTTATGTAGGCTCTAGAAGACCAAACGTCATGTCTATTCAACCTATATGTTTTTGGTATAAATATATGAGGATTTGATGTCATTTTCACACACATTCTTGAGTGATCTCCTCCTCTCCATGTCTTGGGATTTTGGAGAAGGAGTGAGACACCAAGAGTAA
>APFE030599485.1:0-19626 GCA_000404065.3 Pinus taeda
AATATTTTTACTTTTAAAATTTAAAGAAACCTTATTCTTCTGTGATGAGCCTCTATTTTCCTATCTGCATTAAAATCAAAATAACAAATAATGTCACCTCAATCACTTGCAAGGCAAATTCATAGATCTATCAAGAATCATTGCTTTGGTGAGTCATGCCAGTGGGACTACCTGCCTGACTTGATTCTACAAGACATTCTCTCTTGCCTATACATCTGTGACCTATTGAGAGCTCAACTAACTTCTCTAGCTTATCACCACCCTATTTGGTCATTAGAAGCCTTTCATCATATATTTGATGGAAAAAAGGATGAGTGTGGATTGCTCTCACGAGGGGAGGTATAAACAACATAATGTACCAGCAGATCTGTGTTGTTTATAGCTTAGTTGGTGAGAGAAATGTAGGACTCATCTCTTTTTTCATCAAATATATGATGAAATGGTTAGGAGGACTAAATTTTGTGGTTCCAAGCTAGGAACCTAGGGACTTAAGCTAAGCAATCAATAGGTCACATATCTGAAGGCTAGAGAAAATGTAGTGCAGAATGGAGTGAGGTAGTACAACTCGATTCCTTTGACACATCAAAGAGCTAGCACTTTGAATTTGGGTCTCATCCCATTGGAATGACATTTCTTTAGTTTGATCAATATTTTTTTGGGTGGCTGTAGCTATCATAGATAATCCTTAGCTAATCCTTATGGTGCATAATCTGATCATCCCCCACTGCATGCATAATTTGATTAGAGAAAGGGAAAGTAAAGGTTGTGGAGATTGGAGAATGGGAGGGTTCTATGAAGAGGGAAATGGGAAATTGGAGGAGGAATGTTGATGATCTTATGCTTGTTGGTAGCAATCCCAACCTTATAAACCATCTCAAGGCTAGCCTTAAAAGGTAGTTTGAAATGACACACTTAGGATGCTTGTATTATTCTTTTGGTCTTCATGTCTTACAATCCAAATAAGGTATTTGTCTTTCCTAGACCAAGTATGCATGGGATTTTCTATTCCACTTTAACATGCAAGATTGTAAGCCAATCCCTTCCCCCTTTTAGTTTGGAGTCAAACTTTGAGTCAGAAGTTGATGCTGCCTTATATTGTCAACTTGTTGGAAAAGATTTGTATCTGACCCATTAATATCCTCAAATTTCCTTTGTTGTTGGCCTTCTTATAGGTTTATGCAAAATCCACATGAAAGTCATTTGAAAGCAGCAAAAACAATACCCGGTTATGTTTGAGGTATAGCTCAATTTGGGATTCCTTACAGTGCATAAGCATCTCATCTATTGGTTGGTTTCACTTATTCTCATTCCGCTGGTGACCTTGATCATTGGAAGTGTAGTTATGTGGTCACTCTTAGTTCTAGACATATTAGATGGGCTTGTAAAAAAGAATGTGCCATTTCTCTCTCTTAGAAGCAAATTATCGTGGTGCCATTGAAACTAGTAAGGAATCCATGTGGCTTTGTAAGATCCTCTTAGAGTTTGGCTTTGAGGAGTAGCATCCAGATACACTTTGTTGTGATAATAAAAGTGTCATTAATCTATGCAAAGGTCAAGTCCAACATTAGTGTAGAAAATACATTGAACTACACATACCCTTCATTAGAAATAGCATTCATGACCATGTTCTTGAAGTGAAATATTGGGCAACCGATGATGAGGTTTCAAACATTTTTACAAAGGCTCTCATATAGGTGAAGTTTACTAAACTTCAACTTATGGTTGGATTTGAAGAAGTTGTGACTAAGGGGGTGTGGTGAAGTAAAATTACGAGTGTGGACACAAACAATTCCTTTAGCCCAATAATGGGTCTAGCCACAACTGATACATTATATGGAAGATTTCCTTTCATTAGAACCAATTAAGAGGGACCACCTCTTAGTACAATTATCATGTTTGGTGATCTAATTCCTTGCTTGCTCGGCTATTTCTCATTTCCTTCTTCAAACACCCGAAACAAGTAAACAACAACAAAGGAAAAAGGTGATAATATACAATTTGTAATTCAGCATACTTAATAAGTCAAGAAACATTAAACAATGAACATGTAAGATGACACATCATGTAAGAAATCCATAGATAGTTGCATATATATTGAACCAAGAAGATATTACAACCATTGTCTTGATGTTTTCATTCTCCTCCAACAAAACCAGGTTCCCACACACTTTTGCTAGGATTCCATGATGGCCTCAACAATGATTGTTTTAAGGCTCTTCCCTTTAGACTTCACACTAAACCAAATTCACACTTCTCCCTCACATTACTAGAGATCTACAACTCTGAATAGCTTGCCATTTATTCCAAACTTAATTAGCACTAAAACAACAATATTAACACTAGCATGTGCTTGGGAAAAAGGGAATTTTATATACCATGAATGGATGCGAGATGGATTGTCTTCTAATCAGCTAAGGCCTTATCTCTTGAGGTAGTTCCATCCTTATAGGGGAAAGAAGCCGAAACTCATATCAGTGACCCCATCCAACTAAACCATTTACCGGACTTTCATTATGAAGCTTCTAGAGCTCGATGCTTTAGCTCTTTATTTAAAACACATTCCATAAGAGGACCAACGTGATTCGAACAAATATTAGTCACTCTGGTCGGTGCTAGAGACAATGTTAATCACTATATATCAGAACAAGGAGGACAAGGGTCATTAGCGCGAGTCTTGCAAACTAGGAAAAACAAAAGACTTTGGGGAAATGGTACAACGGGAAATTGTTTTGCTCATGAAAAGGGACACAATGGAAGTTTTTTCATGAAGGGAAAGCATGTTGGGTTCATTGTAAAGGTACTTCAAGATCAAGGAATAGGTATATAGGGATAGGGAAAAAATGTTTTGTAAGAGATGCCCCATAAAGCGTGAAGGGTGAAATAGAGTGAGGGATGAAATGATTTATAAATGAGTGTGGGGAACTGTAGTGTGTTGGTGGAAAATGTGCAAGAAAATACAGGTACATATATATAAATGAAAACCGAGTGAGATGATACATGAATCATGGTATTGAAGTTGCCCCCCAGAGAATGATCATGTAAATGGATCTAGGTATGGGTGCAACCATCCTATAAAGAGTATCATATCGAAACCAAGGTATGATTGTAGCCATCCAACAATGAGAAGGATCACATATGAGAACTCATGGTATAGTTGTAGCCATCGATCTAAAAGAGACATGTATATCAACATAATTACGTCACATCACTTTATAACTTGGTCTTTTGTGATCAAAGTCTACCATCTTGCGCTCCAACACGACCTAATCAAAGTACAAATCCTAACATGTGAATAGATGTCTTGACATCGAACATGCTAGAAAGTCACTTGATTACTAGTCATCAATGTAAATTTTTAAGAAGCACGAGAGAAACCAACACCAAAGGAGAAACCCACTCACTTTTGGAGATTTGGTAAATGAATCGTGCATCCAACAACTTTTGGAGTTCTTCCTTGAATATATCCTTAAGAGCTAGATTCATTCTCATTTGGAGTTGTTGCACTCATTTGCAACCTTCTTTGATATAAATGTGGTGTGTACACACCGAGGTATGCACTCCTTTCATTTATTTGTAACTCCACGCAAAGGTATCTATATGTTCCCTTAGCATGTTGCACAACTCTTATTCTTGGTGTACATAAAGGGAGGTGTTGATTTTCAAAGTTATTTTACTGCTAAATTCTATTGTCTTAACATGCGTAGGGTTGTAATCATCTAAGAATAGATAAATCTTATGGTTTCTCTTGGTTTCCTTTACTAATTCCTCAAGGACAAGGTGCTAGGAGTTGGATTTTGGAGTATGTGTTCAATCAAATCATCTTCATCGAGTTGTCCTCCTCCCATGGTAGCTTCTAGGGTATAGAGTTGGGCTGAGTAGACTTCATCTTCTTCCTCCACTTCTATTCATAAAGGTAAATCATGTTTTAAATATGGCTAAGTAGGAGGGTACAAGACTAACTTCTTGAATAGATGCTCATCCTTCATAGTCATATTTATAGCCCTCGAGTTGATGTAGGCATTGGTAGTGGATAACCAAGGCCTCCCAAGTATGAGAGGATAACCATTAAGCTTGGCCTTAGGATGGAGAACTAGAAAGTCTGCAGGGTACTCCGAGTAGTCAATGGAGACCATCACATCCTCAAAAATCCCCTTAGGGTCCACTATGGAATCGTCTGCAAGATGCAAGACTCTTATGGTATTTCTTAATCGACCCTAGAGATTTAGCTTCAGCATGGTGTCCTTATTCATTACATTAATGGCAGCCCCAAGATAAATCAAGGTGTGTGTGACAATGGTGCCACTGATGTGTACATCTACTACAAGTATTTGAGGGTCTAAATACTTTGGGGAAATTACCTGCCAAAACATTAAGTCAGATAGTTGCAAATGAGAATATTGGTAGGGTTGTCTCTTTTTCACCTCCCTGGATATTTGGAACACTTCTCTTTAATCAATTTTTGTAAATAGGTACATATCCAAAGGATTGGAGAAGTGGAATTCTGACACATAGATTTTTTAATTCACTTGGAATATCATTCTCTTCTCGCAGAGGCTGCACTGGATGAGTTAATATTTTAGGAAAGGGTGGTGGATTCACTATAGGCATACTCTCCCCTCTTTCCTCCTCACTCTCCCTAGGTGGAGATGGAGATTGGTTTTCTAGGAGTACTCTCTCATACCTTAGGTTGATTTCCTAAATTTCCACACCATAAGTAGGGTAGGACATCTCTCCACTATATACTTGTTGCACCTGTTTGTTTTCCAAGTTCATATTTGGGAGGGGATGCATCTGAAGTTGTCTAGGTGGAGCAGGGTGTAAAAGTTGTGGTTGAGTAGGAGGTGAAGGAAATAAAGTTGGAGGACCATTGTATGGGGATCTCCACCCCTAGGGTGGTGCATTCCACTAAGGTTGTGGAGAAGTATATGGATGAAATGATTGGTTGGTTGGTAGTGAGTGGTACTCAGGTGCAAAAGAGCAAGGAGAAGGTGTAGACAAGGAGGGATGACAAGGGGTTCCTGAAGAGGGGATGGATGTGTTTTCGTTAGGGTTGTAATATGGATAGGATGACCCTTGCATCCCTTATTCATATGTTGGATGCAAACAAGGTCTCCTTTGATTTTGTAGCAAAGTTGTTCAGTCACCCCTTTAGTTCCCTAATACACAGGTTTTAGTCCAAGTAGAGAAGGGCATTTGTCTGTGGAGTTGTTTTCTTCACAAACCGAGAAAATTTCTACATGGCATGTGACATGTAATGCGACATGTGTCAATGGACTAGGACACCATCGTGGAGAGACGAGCTACCTCTGAACCTATAGATGACACTACAACCTTTCAAGAAATGGGAAATAGATTTTGTGGGACCTTGTGATATCCGGAATTCCAGTACATCTTGTTGAAATATTTTCAACCATGAGTTGCTGCAAAACGTCATCAATATGTGGGATCGGGTACCTATTGAGGAAAATGAATGGGAAATGAATAGGTCGTCAATTAGTAGAATCGGGTACCTATTCTGAACAATGATCTTGTTCAACACCCGATAGTCAATATAGAGTCTCCAAGTCCCATGCTTCTTGTGTACCAACACAACCGGGCTACCATAGGGCGATGAAATTGTCCAGATGTGACCATTCTGTAGCAGCTCCTCAATATGCATTTTGATTTCATCATTCTCCATAACAAATCACCAATAGATTGAACCATTGGGAAATGACACACCTGGGGTCAAGTCGATGGATTGCTTGACCTAACAGTTTAAAGGCACCCCTGCACGGGTGGTGAAGGTATCCTTGTACTCTTCCACGACCTTGTCCATCTATTGTTTTCATGCAGATGGGCCTTGTCTAGAGGTCATGGCTACCATCTTCTTCTTTCCTTGAGGCCATATCATTAGGAAAGCAAATTTCCGTTTTTCAAAATGAGCTTATTGCATTGTTTCACATTAACCAAAGAGACGTCTATAGGCGCTGCTACCTCTGGTATCCTATACAACTTATTTTCCAAAGTAAAAATAACAACATGAGGCCTTGACTCGTACACAACATGCCGCTTCCACAGGTATAGTTGTCCTAATAATCCATCACAAACATCAAGGGGAGAAATGTCACATAATACCTCATCCGTGAAGGGCCTAATGTTGTGTGGAAGCTGGCACTTCTCGCTCACGTGAAGATCTTGTCCTTAGTGAAGACACCCGACAGTGTATGGTTATGGGTGTTTTGTTTTCGGTAAGCCAAACCATTTCATGACCTCTACCAAAATGAGGTTCTTTTGGTTCCTTCTATTGACAATGAACTATAGTCGGGAACCCTTTACCCACATATGGGAGTGGAAAAGGCGTTCGTCCTCCTCTAGATCTATGGTTTTCTACTTCTAGATCTTTTTGGTGGAAACGATGGCATTGGGCTCGACATCGGTAATATTCTTCCTTTTGTCATTCCCCTTATCGGGCTCAGACTCATAGTTGAAACATGCATCTGATTTATTGACCCGACACTCACTTGTGTTGCGAGTGGAGCTCTTATGGAACTCACAACACTTTTTCATGTCCTGCTTTAGCTTCGTGGTGTTGTTCTCTACTTACGGATTTGAAGGGTTTTCTAGGCCACCCCACCTTGAATTTATCCTTTGTTGTGTGGTTTGGAGGCACCTTTCCCTTGCTTAGGATTTGCAGATCCAAAATCTCACTTTTTATGTTTAAACTTTTGTTTGATATTGACAGCGTATCGATACGTGTGCCAAGAGAGGATATTTCCAGGAACTTCATATCATCTTGGATGTACCTATGTAGGCAGTTTTGGTACTTAAGTACCAAAATTTTCATAGAATCCTTGATACCCAACTTTCTGTGAAGGTTATCAAAAACATTGGTAAACACCGACACATATTGGTCCCTTTCCTGTCACAGCATTGTCCAATTTATGTATTTATCATCATAGATCCTGACATCGTAGTACTACTCCTTGATGATCTCCGAGAATGAATTCCAAGTGGGTAAGGCTGAAATAAGTGAGGTCGCACTTTCATCCTTCTACTCATAGTAGGTTTCCCACTAGTCCTTGATGTGGGGAGCAACATTGAGAAGAGAAAATGTAATATTTCTTTGGATGGAAAAATCATGAACAAGAAAATATCCTTCTAGTAGATTTAACCATTTATCTACGGTTCCTATATCTATTTGGCCCTGAAATATGGGAATGTGAAAGCTTACTTGTACCTTAAAAGGAGTGGAGCCTCGAGAGTGGTTACTGGATGTGGATGCACCATTGATGTATAACCATTAAGGATCCGGGAAACATTATCCATCATCGTGTTAATTTGTTTCTTGAGGGTCTCCTCTAGCAATATTTTGATACGATATCCTACCCCCTTGTCTTTCTTTTCTTCCCCCATGGGCAATCGTCAAGGTTTGCGATTAATGATATTAATCATTAGGTACCTTCATACAACTCCAATATTATTAAAATTAACTCTTCTCATAATTCCTTACATGTTTTAATTATATTTTTCTTAATGAGACAAGTAAATGTAAGGTGTATGTCTAGTGGTATAATGTGCATTGATTCTAGGTTTTTGAGAGCAAATCATGGAAATTTTGGCTAATTAAGGGAATAAACTTGAATGAGACAAAGAGGAAATATTATAGGAGATAGATCCTCATCATTAAATCCTCACTCATTCTAATATTCCTCAATCAAATCACACTAGCTTGGAGTTGCAAGTAGCTGAGTCATGGAGATCATGGGAAACCGAGCGAGTAACAGTTAAAGAGCGAGTTCATCTTGAATTTGTGAGCCAAGCCTCCCTATATTTAAGGAATTTTTTGGAGAATTCACCTATATAAATAAGGAGGCCTAGAGCCTCATTAGGATTCATATTTTTTATGTAAGATCACTAAGCATTTTCGAGTGCAAGTTTGTGGAAAAAATTTGTTATATAATTTTCTGATATCATAATGAGAATGAGCATTTCCTTGATCCAGCATTGATTTGACTCAGAGGGATGAAGCTTTTGGGTTAGGTCCCAACCCTAGTAGCAAAGGCTCATATTCTTTTACTTGTTTCATAGATTAATTGTTGAATTGGCTTTAGCATTGTTTCATTGCAAGTAGTGGTGAATTTGATTAGTTTGCTTCCACGTGTGCATTGCTTTAGCATTAGCTTTAGAGAGATAAAGGAATACCAAAAAGGCTCGTATCAGGTGGATTTGGCATCAATCCTCCCATCAGGGACCATGGTTTGAGGAAAAACTCATATTCAGCCCCAAAAAGACAAAATTTTGATTTCTTATAGAGTTTAGGGTTTTCTACTACTTAGGTCAACATCTTTTCAGTTTTCAAGAGTAGGTTTCAATTTTCATTTATGATATCTTTAGCTTTGTATTAGATCTCATGGTTTTTTGCAATATTCTACAGGTATATCCATGCATGAACTGGGCAACTAAATAATGAATTTCTATTTTCTTAATTTGATTGGAAATCTTTCTTTCTTGACATGATTCATGGATAAATTTGAGTGATGTATGTATTACACGAGCTTCAATAGTGTAGGAAGATCAAATGCCAACAAACCTAGCCTAATCTCATCCCTCCATGATCACCAAAAGCCACTAAGTTCATCAACTAATTCATTATTCCATAAGAACAACTCCATCTTTGTTGAGCAAATCCAACCATTTTACAAACTTTGGTTTGATCTTTGAGGAAGTCCTAGCCACCCCCTTTCCTTGTTTCTTCCATCATTCACCTACCCCAAGCCCTATACCACCTTCCAAATCACTCCTATTACTCTCTGTTGGATCCTATAGGAATAAAATGGTTCTTGTAGGAGCATTTGGACATCTTGTAGGAAACATTATGACATCCTGTAGGACGACCTGTAGTGGCCTGTTTTGAGGCTGATTTGTGCACGAAGAAACCAAGAAGATATGAGAAGGCCCCTACTTTCCTCCCAAGCCATCTAACCCTTCACCACCATCTCTAACCCACTGGCCACACCATCAAGAAGATTTACCATTAACATTTTCACAAAAAAAGGACAAAAAGGAAAAAAGAGTTATCGTGTTCATTCATATGCATAGCAGTAGAATGCTTGGTTATTTCAGATTGCATGTCTAGGATAGTTAATATTACACACATGCTAGCTTTTAATTCTCCTTAAGCAATATCTCTTAGCAATTAGTTATATGAGTGGTGCGTTTAAAGCATTGGTTTTAGCCTTTCCTTACTACAATAGACAATATTTCAAAATTCCCTTTTCTTCATTAATAATCAAACTTCTTCTCAATCAATAGAAGGCTTGTTTGCGAGACCATAGTTGTCTATCACTAGCTCAACAGTGACAAAGGTTGACCCATCACATCTACTTGTGTATACAACATTGTGACCTCCAAGTTTGTTGAACCCCGGGTTGATAAAGTAAAGTTGGTAGCCCCAGGAATTGCAGCATTCTTGCTACATTACTCATTCTCATCACTTTTTGGCACCGTTGTGAACAAGGTGTCTCAGTAAGATGTGCTTTTTTATTTCTTTGTTGCATTCTTATCTCTTCCATTCTTCTATTAGCTTCATTTCTGCAAAAGTAATTGTAAGTTGGTTCTTTCTTTTCCATTCTGCAAGTGAGATTTAATTTAGCAGTTAGTTTCCATTCAATTTGTTATTTCAATTATGCAATTAGTCTCAAATTTTGAAAAGAAAAAAAAATCAAAACAAAAACACTACTTTCATGCTTTGTAGGAATAGGGATAACTTAGGAAAATTTCTACCAAATACCCCCACCACTTCAGACAGCCAACCTTCCCTCTCCTTCAGTGGTTGACTTGGAGGACCCCTTAGGAGAACACCCAATGTTTTTTTAATAGCATATAGGGGGAAAAGAAGAAGGAAAACCTATTCCAACAGACCTAATGGCTGAAAAAAGAAATGAAAGAGGATATATAGAAATAATCGAGGGTGATTTTCCCATCACGGAAACCAATGGGGATGCCAAGTTGAAAATGTAAGCCCATCTGCTCTTCATCACTTGCATGGCATGACCTTCAAGGATCTAAATACTTTCTTGTCTAAGTCCATTTACACATGTAGCACTTTGAACACACCACTCATGACCAGAAGGTAAAATTATTCCCATCCGTCTGAAGCATGCAACTTTGCATTGGTTCATGGGTTTATCTAGCGTTATCATCACAACCTGGGCTCAGATGCAACAAGCCTTGAACAACAAGTATCGAGATTACTGAAGGTCCAAAGAAACTAAAGTGGAAATTTTTAGAATGACCTTGGGGCATGATGAATCCTTAGAGGATTATGAGGAATGATTCCAGCTTATCTACAAAAAGGCCAGGTGCACACTTTATCCTAAGTCACTGAAGCTAGTCGTACTCACGGGGGTCATAGAGGACCTTCTAGATACCTCAAATCTGCTAGTAGGAGGGGACGTCCACCATCTACCCTATGATGAGATCAAGATTGTGTTTGTGAACAATTCTACGACATCTAGGAAAAAGGGTAGTGGTAGTCAACCAATGGCCAACTCATCCTCTTCCAACACATCCATAAAAGGTGAAATTGCAAATATGCTAGAAGATTTCAAGAGTGAAATGTTGCAAACCCTTGCCCTATAAATGGACAATATGCACGTTAAGAGAAAGTGGGACGAAGCACAGAGACCATTAGCCACCTTCTACCCTAGATGCACAAGGAGGCACCCGAGGAAAGAATTTCCATTAAACCTTATAGAAATTTTCTCGGTTTGTGAAGAAAACAACTCCACAGACAAATGCCCTTCTCTACTTGGACTAAAACCTGTGTATTAGGGAACTAAAGGGGTGACTGAAAAAATTTGCTACAAAATCAAAGGAGACCTTGTTTGCATCCAACATACGAATAAGGGATGCAAGGGTCATCCTATCCATATTACAACCCTAACCAAAACACATCCATCCCCTCTTCAGGACCCCCTTGTCATCCCTCCTTGTCTACACCTTCTCCTTGGTCTTTTGCACCTGATTACCACTCACTACCGACCAACCAATCATTTCATCCATATACTTCTCCACAGCCTCAGTGGAATGCACCACCCTAGGGGTGGATATCCCCATACAATGGTCCTCCAACTTTATTTCCTTCACCTCCTACTCAACCACAAGTTTTACACCCTGATCCACCTAAACAGCTTCAGATGCATCCCCTCCCAAATATGAACTTGGAAAACAAATAGGTGCAACAAGTATATAGTGGAGAGATGTCCTACCCTGCTTATGCTGTGGAAATTTAGGAAATCAACCTAAGGTCTCACAGAGTACTCCTCGACAACCAACCTCCATCTCCACCTAAGGAGAGTGAGGAGGAAAGAGGGGAGAGTATTCCTAGAGTGAATCCACCATCCTTTCCTAAAATATTAAGTCATCCAGTGTCGCCTATGACAAAAGAGAATGATCTTCCAAGTGAATTAAAAAATCTATGTCTCAGAATTCCACTTCTCCAATCCTTTGGAGATGTACCTATTTACAAAAAATTTATTAAAGAGAAGTGTTCCAAACATCTAGGGAGGTGAAAAGGACACAACCCTACCACTATTCTCATTTGCAACTATCTGACTTAATGCTTTGGCAGGTAATTTCCCCAAAGTATTTAGACCCTCGAATACTTGTAGTAGATGTACACATGAGTGGCACCATTGTCACACACACCTTGATTTATCTTGGGGCTGCCATTAATGTAATGAATAAGGACACCATGCTCAAGCTAAATCTCTAGGGTCGATTAAGAAATACCACAACAGTCTTGCATCTTGGAGACGATTCCATAGTGGCCCCTAAGGGGATTGTTGAGGATGTGATGGTCTCCATTGACTACTCGGAGTACCCTGCAGACTTTCTAGTTCTCCATCCTAAGGCCAAGCTTAATGGTTATCCTCTCATACTTGGGAGGCCTTGGTTATCCACTACCAATGCCTACATCAACTCGAGGGCTAGAAATATGACTATGAAAGATGAGCATCTATTCAAGCAGTTAGTCTTGTACCCTCCTACTTAGCCATATTTAAAACATGATTTACCTTTATGAATAGAAGTGGAGGAAGAAGATGAAGTCTACTCAGCCCAACTCTATACCCTAGAAACTACCATGGGAGGAGGACAACTCGATGAAGATGATTTGATTGAACACATACTCCAAAATCCAACTCCTAGCACCTTGTCCTTGAGGAATTAGTAAAGGAAACCAAGAGAAACCATAAGATTTATCTATTCTTAGATGATTACAACCCTACTCGTGTTAAGACAATAGAATTTGGCCGTAAAATAACTTTGAAAATCAACACCTCCCTTTATGTACACCAAGAATAAGAGTTGTGCAACATGCTAAGGGAACATATAGATACCTTTGCCTGGAGTTACAAATAAATGAAAGGAGTGCATACCTCGGTGTTCACATAGCACATTTATATCAAAGAAGGTTGCAAATGAGTCCAACAACACCAAATGAGAATGAACCTAGCTCTTAAGGATATATTCAAGGAAGAACTCCAAAAATTGTTGGATGCGGGATTCATTTACCAAATCTCCGAAAGTGAGTGGGTTTCTCATTTGGTGTTGGTTTCTCTCGTGCTTCTTAACAATTTACATCGATGACTAGTAATCAAGTGACTTTCAAGCATGTTCGACGTCAAGACATCTATTCACATGTTAGGATTTGTACTTTGATTAGGTCGTGTTGGAGCACAAGATCGTAGACTTTGATCACAAAAGACCAAGTTATAAAGTGATGTGACATAATTATGTTGATATACATGTCTCTTTTAGATCGATGGCTACAACTATACCATGATTTCTCATATGTTATCCTTCTCATTGTTGGATGGCTACAATCATACCTTAGTTTCGATATGATCATCTTTATAGGATGGTTGCACCCATACCTGGATCCATTTACATGATCATTCTCTGGGGGGCAACGTCAATACCATGATTCATGTAGCATCTCACTCAGTTTTCAGTTATATATATGTACCTGTATTTTATTGCACGTTTTCCACCAACACACTACAGTTCCCCACACTGATTTATAAAGCATTTCATCCCTCACTCTATTTCAACCTTCACGCTTTATGGGGCATCTCTTACAAAACATTTTTTCCCTATCCCTATATACCTATTCCTTGATCTTGGAGTACCTTTACAATGAACCCAACATGCTTTCCCTTCATGAAAAAAATTCCATTGTGTCCCTTTTCATGAGCAAAACAATTTCTTGTTGTACCATTTCCCCAAAGTCTTCTATTTTTCCTAGTTTGCAAGGCTCGCGCTAATGACCCTTGTCCTCCTTGTCCCGATATATAGGGATTAACATTGTCTCTAGCACCGACCAGAGTGACTAATATTTGTTCGAATCACGTCGGTCCTCTTATGGAATGTGTTTTAAATAAAGAGCTAAAGCATCGAGCTCTAGAAGCTTCGTAATGAAAGTCCGGTAGATGGTTTACTTGGATGGGGTCACGGATATGAGTTTCGGCTTCTTTCCCCTATAAGGATGGAACCACCTCAAGAGATAAGGGCTTAGATGATTAGAAGACAATCCATCTCCCATCCATTCATGGTATATAAAATTCCCTTTTTCCCAAGCACAAGCTAGTGTTAATATTGGTGTGTTAGTGCTAATTAAGTTTGGAATAAATGGCAAGCTATTGAGAGTTGTAGATCTCTAGTTGTGTGAGGGAGAAGTGTGAATTTGGTTTAGTGTGAAGTCTAAAGGGAAGAGCCTTAAAATTATCATTGTTGAGGCCATCATGGAATCCTAGCAAAAGTGTGTGGGAACCTGGTTTTGTTGGAGGAGAATGAAAACATCAAGACAATGGTTGTAATATCTTCTTGGTTCAATATATATGCAACTATCTATGGATTTCTTACATGATGTGTCATCTTACATGTTCATTGTTTAATGTTTCTTGACTTATTAAGTATGCTGAATTACAAATTGTATATTATCACCTCTTTCCTTTGTTGTTGTTTACTTGTTTCGGGTGTTTGAAGAAGGAAATGAGAAATAGCCGGAGAAAGCAAGAAATTAGATCACCAAACATGATAATTGTACTAAGAGGTGGTCCCTCTTAATTGGTTCTAATGAAAGGAAATCTTCCATATAATGTATTAGTTGTGGCTAGACCCATTATTGAGCTAAAGGAATTGTTTGTGTCCACACTCATAAT
This sequence comes from Pinus taeda, assembly GCA_000404065.3. NCBI lineage: Eukaryota > Viridiplantae > Streptophyta > Pinopsida > Pinales > Pinaceae > Pinus > Pinus taeda. Next base: position 14,208 of record APFE030599485.1, read on the forward strand.
TTTACTTCACCACACCCCCTTAGTCACAACTTCTTCAAATCTAACCATAAGTTGAAGTTTAGTAAACTTCACCTCTATGAGAGCCTTTGTAAAAATGTCTCAAACCTCGTCATTGGTTGCCCAATATTTCACTTCAAGAACATGGTCATGAATGCTATTTCTGATGAAGGGTATGTGTAGTTCAATGTATTTTCTACACTAATGTTGGACTTGACCTTTGCATAGATTAATGACACTTTTATTATCACAACAAAGTGTATCTGGATGCTACTCCTCAAAACCAAACTCTAAGAGGATCTCACAAAGCCACATGGATTCCTTACTAGTTTCAGTGGCACCACGATAATTTTCTTCGAAGAGAGAGAAATGGAACATTCTTTCTTACAAGCCCATCTAATATGTCTACAACTAAGAGTGACCACATAACCTCGAGAACACTTCCAATGATCAAGGTCACCAGCGGAATGAGAATAAGTGAAACCAACCAATACAGGAGATGCTTATGCACTGTAAGGAATCCCAAATTGAGCTATACCTCAAACATAATGGGGTATTGCTTTTGCTGCTTTCTAATGACTTTCATGTGGATTTTGCATAAACCGATAAGAAGGCCAACAACAAAGGAAATTTGAGGATATTAATGGGTCAGATACAAAACTTTTCCAACAAGTTGACAATATAAGGCAGCATAAACTTCAGGGGAAGTACAAGTGACTCAAAGTTTGACTCCAAACTAAAAGGGGGAAGGGATTGGCTTACAATCTTGCATGTTAAAGTGGAATATAAAATACCATGCATACTTGGTCAAGAAAAATACCTTGTTTGGATTGTAAGACATGAATACCAAAAGAATAATACAAGCATCCTAAGTTTGTCATTTCAAACTACTTTTTAAGGCTAGCCTTGAGATGGTTTATAAGGTTGGGATTGCTACCAACAAGCATAAGATCATCAACATTCCTCCTCCAATTTCCCATTTCCCTCTTCATAGAACCCTCCCATTCTCCAACCTCCACAACCTTTACTTTCCCTTTCTCTAATCAAATTATGCATGCAGTGGGCGATGATAAGATTATGCACCATAAGAATTAGCTAAGGATTAGCTATGATAGCTGTAGCCACCCAAAAAATATTGATCCAACTAAAGAAATGTCATTCCAATCGGATGAGACCGAAATTCAAGGTGCTAGCTCTTTGATGTGTCAAAGGAATCGAGTTGTACTACCTCACTACATTTTGCACTACATTTTCTCTAGCCTGCAGATATGTGACCTATTGATTGCTCAGCTTAAGTCCCTAAGTCCCTAGCTTGGAAGCACAAAATTTAGTCCTCCTAACCCTTTCATCATATATTTGATGAAAAAAGAGATGAGTCCTACATTTCTCTCACCAACTAAGCTATAAACAACACAGGTACATTATGTTGTTTATACCTCCCCTCGTGAGAGCAATCCACACTCATCTTTTTTTCCATCAAATATATGATGAAAGGCTTCTGATGACGAAATAGGGTGGTGATAAGCTAGAGAAGTTAGTTGAGCTCTCAATAGGTCACAGATGTATAGGCAAGAGAGAATGTCTTGCAGAATCAAGTCAGGCAGGTAGTCTCACTGGCATGACTCACCAAAGCAATGATTCCTAATAGATCTATGAATTTTCCTTGCAAGTGATTGACGTGACATTATTTGTTATTTTGATTTTAATGCAGATAGGAAAATAGAGGCTCATCACAGAAGAATAACACTATATATATATGTTGTGGATAAATGTTGCAATATCTATATATATATATATATATATATATATATATATATATATATATATTTCCCATACAAATTAGTTTTTAATATGGCTAAGAGTTTCTTTAAATTTTAAAGTAAAAATAAATTATTCAGAGTTATTTTAGGGTCAAGTTTTGAATAAATGTTGGCTATAAACTTTTTCACTCATTAAAATTTAAATTAATAAAAAATTAATTTAATTGTATAAAATAAAATTCCAAAAAATTAGAAAGAATTAATGATTAAAATAAAATTCGGGTAAAAGATAATTTGTAATGCTATGTTATATAAACATTTTTATTATTTTATTATTTTAGTGTCTTCCAGTGCGGTTGGATGTTGTTATGCTAGATATATAAAGAAAATCCAATACAGAACACTGGATCTCTGTGACGTGCGTACTTTGCTTTGTTTTGTTCCACAATATGATGTAGGCAGTGATTTATTCGTTAATATTATTCAAACTCGGAGATACAATTCTTCCGTTCTATTTTATGTGGTTATATCAAAATACATACAGTGATGATCTTTGTGAAATGTGTACTTAGTGTTCCAATTTATTATTTGACGAACTGAACGCCGTTAAATAAATTTTATGCAAAGAATTGGATCAGATTCGCCCTGTGGAGAATGAAAACCGTTGAAGAGAAAATGCATTGAACATTCAACATTAAAAAGCGATTCATGGAATACTAGTTACATATTCTTGCACCAAATTTTATTAATGTTTTTATGCTTTTCATAGTACTCATACTTTTTGTTAAAGAAATTTATTTTCTTTATGCATTTTAAATTTAAAACACAGTTTGTTCAATCAAAAATGCTGGCTGAAATTGATTTTTGTTGGAATTTTATGGTGAATTCCATAACACAAAAGATCAGAGAACAACACTCTGATACAATGGTGGAATTTTCTGCTAAATTCCTTAACAAACAGACAACACAAAACTGCTATGTTTTTTTTTACACAGAAAACTGTAAATTTGTTTTCTGGACTTGGTGTTGCAGCAACAGGATTCGGTGTTGTAGCAACGTTGATCGTGGTGTTGCAGCAACGGGAAAAATACTTCGTTTTTTAATAACTCAGAAAAAACTGAAAATTGTTTTTGACGCTAAGTCACTTTAAGAAAAGTGACGCTTTGTGTAACAGCGACTAAAGCAAGGGGCGTCAAATCACTAATAGACTTAGAGAGTGAAATCAAAGTGTTTTTGACACTTGGTGTAACAGCAACTGAAAATCAGCAAAACAGTAAACTTGTATTTATAAACTGTAAACAGAAAACTAACTGTTACAAGAGGAACGCTTCAGTTCCAGAAATCGATTTTCTCTAACTCAAAAAATTGCAGGTTCAGCACTGTTGTGCATTTACAGAAGAGACACACTCTGTTCTTCTAACCTTCTCTCAGAAACAGAACTGTTGTTCTAAAACTCAGACAGAAAACAGAACTGTTGTTCAGAAATCTTTTGCACTGTCTGATATATTAACAGAACTGTTGTGCGTTTACATTTATAGGAAAATAAATATCTGAATTAAACTATAAACTAAGCAAAAAAATATGCTGATCTTTATCTCTGTATTTATTGCAGAAGAGGCGGTGATGACTTTTACGGCAAAATAAGTCGGTTGTCTGCAGGGGATTTAATTCTGAATTTAAAGTTCAAAATATCAGTGGACTTTTGTGGCACCGAACAATCTGAAATTAATTGCTGAAGATCAGATTTCGGTTCTGCATTAATTGTTTGCAGTTGGAATTAAATTCCAACACTCCCCCTTAATTTCAACTGCTGCATACCCAGGCATTTCCTGAAATGATCAAAACCTTTCTTTGGCAATGGTTTTGTAAAGATATCAGCAAGCTGATCCTCTATTCTGCAGTGCTGCAAAACAACTTCACCATTGTTAACCAATTCACGTATGAAGTGAAATTTGGTATCTATGTGCTTTGTTCTTTTATGAAAAACAAAGTTTTTAGACAATGCTATTGCTGAGCTATTTTCACAATAAATGGTTGTGCCATTTTCCTGTTCATGACACAAATCTCTGAGAACTCTTCTCAGCCACACTGCTTGGCATGCTGCTGCTGTTGCTGCCACATACTCTGCCTCTGCTATTGATAAAGCCACAACTGGTTGCTTCTTGGAAGCCCATGAGATGGCTCCCGATCCCATATGAAACACATATCCTGATGTGCTTTTCCTATCATCAATACTTCCAGCCCAGTCACTGTCCGTGTAACCTGTCAACTTGAAACTATCAGAAGAGGAGTTATAAATACCAAACCCCTTCGTTCCATTCACATACCTTAGAATCCTCTTGGCTGCCTCCCAATGAGTCTCTTTCGGTCTTTCCATAATTCTGGAGATTAAACTCACAGCGTGCATAATGTCTGGCCTAGTTGCAGTCAAGTACATGAGGTTGCCAACTATGCTCTTGTACAATTTTGGATCAAAATCCTTGCTGTTGTCTTCTTTGGTCAATTTCAGCCCCACTACAGTTGGAGTCACAGCTGCCTTGCTATTCTGCATGTTAAATCTCTTCAACACAGCTTCTGCATATTTATCTTGAGAAATGAAAACACCATTTTCACTTTGGTCTACTTCAATCCCAAGAAAATATCGTAAGAAGCCCAAGTCAGTCATTTCAAATTCACTTTTCATGACTGCTTTAAAATCAGCAATGAGAGAAACATCATTTCTAGTAAAAATCAGATCATCTACATATAAAACAACAATAATAATCTTACCGTCATTCTCCTTTATGTAGAGTGTGGGTTCACCATCACACTTGTCAAACCCATTCTCAATCAGATAAGCATCTATTCGGGCTGTACATGCTATTGGAGCTTGCCTCAGCCCATAAGAGCCTTCTTCGTTTGCAAACTTTATGCTCTTGGCCAACAATTCAAACTTGGAGGTTGTTCAACATAAACCTATTCTTTCAACACTCCATTCAGGATGCAGATTTAACATCCATTTGATAAATATTCCATTGTGTTGTGCTGTATAACAACATTGTTCTGACTATTCCAATCCTTGCTATTGGTGCAAAGGTTTCATCATAGTCTCTGCCTTGTTGTTGCTGTAGCCTTTCACAACAAGTCTTGCTTTGTGCCTGTCAATCTTGCCTTCAGCATTGCTTTTGGTCTTATAGACCCACTTAACTCCAATGGCCTTTTTGCCTTCAGGGAGGTCCACTAACTCCCATGGTTTACTTTTTTCAATTGCACCAATTTCTTCATTCATTGCTTCAATCCATTTATCTTCATTTACAACATCTTCAAAATGAATTGGGTCATCAACATGACAATATAAAGAGAATAATGAATTCAGACCGGTATTGGTACTTACCTCTTCTTGTTCATAAATCTCATTCAGATTTCTGAATCTTGGTCTTCTTGGTGTGCTGGAAGTTCCATCCAAACTTGAGGGTATTTCTGATCCCTGTGGTGTACTTGAAGAAGCACTGCCTTGACTTCTTAAGGCTGTTCGAATTCCAACTTGTGGTGTGGTTTGCTGAATTTGCTGTGGTGGAGGAGGAACCACCAAGGAAGGATTATTTGTTGTTGTCCCTTCCTGTTCTTCTTCATGAGACACAAGTGTCTTCACATTCACTGTCTTTTCTAGACTTCCATCCCAA